>JAFIDM010019346.1:0-14612 GCA_023159025.1 Thereuonema tuberculata
CATTGTGCTTCAGTCAAATTCAGATCCCTTTAGATCTGTAATAGAATAATAATTACGAACGGATGCTTTCTTTCCATTAAGCCTATTGGATGATACAAAGTACTGAAACAATGAAAAATGCTAATGAAAACTCGCTTTAATAAAAAAAGGAAACATTAATAAGTTAAATAAGATTAAATTAATAACATAAATAAGATTAAATTAATAACATAAATAAGATTAAATTTTGTCTTGTAGAGCTTTGTAAAGAACATTGTACTGAACAGTGTAACTGTTGTCTTCAATAAAAACCTATTACTGAATAATAATAATACATAATCAATTTCAAAACTACGAAATATAAATAAACTGATTTATCATCAGAGATGGAACTCATAAAAATAGGATTGTGAACATAGGATAAAAGTATCTAACGACTAAATTTCTAATTATTAAGGTCAATTATAGAAAAAAATTGCTTTTAACGACTAATCCTACAGAATAATTAGTTATTTAATAGTTAAACTTTCACTGAATCATTACAAAATACTGAATCATTCAAGAATTTTTAAATATTTGCAATCTATCACACACCTACACAGTCGTTAAAAGTGACCCACTATTAATTGGCGGTAAAACTCTAAAGTAAAAATGAAATTTGAAGATAATTGTGTTTCTGAAATCACATGAAGAACTCTTTCACTAAGAGTGGAATTAAAGTAGACGTTATTTTGAAATTTTAAAAGTATTTGTTTATTTGAATATAATGAAGTAGATGGTTAAACAATTAATATTTAATTGCATAATTAATCACAATAGACAAATTGATTGAGCATTGATTGATAAAAATTCGAACAAAATACGATGCAAATGAATCTATGGGTAACAACTGTAATAAAAGCTTTGAAATGGAACTATTTTTGTTGGCGAACTTATTCAGAATATTGAACTCCTACATCTTATTTGCGAAACGAAATATAAGTAAAGATTTAAGAAACTGAATCCGTCAATGAAATTCTTTTCAAAATAATGGAAATGAGTTTGTAGAGATCAAATGTCATTGATTACATCTTTGAATTTATATTTAACATATTTGAGCATTTTTCAGTGCATTATCAGAAAATGGTAATCAGTACAAAGATTATGAATAGTAATTAAAATCTAAGCAATTGAAGTAATTTTATCATCAGAAATACAGATTTCATTTAGATTTCAAATTAAAACTATTTAAAGACACAATAAAAGTAACATACTTCTCACTTATAGTTGAGGAGACAACTTAAAGTTTTCAGAAATAACATGATTGATTGAATAAATAACATATTAGTTTCCAAAGGACTCGTCTAAGTTATTCTAGAGATTATAGATCTTATTTCATTAATTGCTGAGAGTAAACTGTTAAAACGAAACTTCGATTGGATGTTATTTCTAGAGGAACAGATATGACCATCCATCTTCCATCTTTTGGAAAAAATATAGAAATCAGCCTTGTCCTCTATCTGTTCGTTCGTGTGTGATCGAAAATTAGGAAACTGAAGCTTTATGGATAGTTCAAGACTTAGGTTGCTTTTTCTGGAATTCCTTCTCTTCCTGAAGGCTAGAATAGGACTCTTCGGTCTAGTCTTCTAGTCTTCCTATGATTGCAACTCTCCTTTATGACCCAGGGAAAAAGTTAGATTATTCTCTCTAATTCTCTATTATGGAAAATAAGATGATGATTATAATAAGGAATTTGAGATAATTCAAAATATCACAATATTAGAAGTTCATTTTTCTACTGTAGAGGTAAATATATTTAAAAACTGCTTTATTTTTTAAACAATATACGATTTAAATTTTTAAAACAATTTTATCTTGAAAATACTTGAGGCTTTACTACATCATTACAGAATTTTTAAATGCAAAAAATAATTGTAACAAAGTAAATAGAAGAAGTCATTTAATGTTTTTTAATAAAAACAAAATCAATTTCAATCTATGAAACACGTACACAGAAGTTAGAAGAGACACTACTATACATTGTCGAATAAACAACTAGTTTATTCAAAGCAGTTGTAATTTAAAGGTCAAGAATAATTTCAAATGAGGCCTGCATTAAGTTTATTAAGTAAATGTAGAACCTAATTTACACTATTTGAACAACTCCAATAAGTAGCCACAAAGATATCATATTCGTTCTTAAAATAATTGATTCAGTAATTATACACGACATTTTGTCTAATTGTCATCATTTTCCTCACCCTTCTAAACCGGAAGTAGCCTGAACCTGAAAACCTTCTGGTAATTTCTTTTAACTTAAAATGAAGTTTGTTAATCGTTCTCTGAAAGAGCACAGAAAGCTTTCTTTGTATTTTCTTCCTCATTTCTTAACTGTTATTTTACATAAATTTTTAATTTTCATATTTTGTATCTCGCTTTCGCTTAATTTAAGGAGTTAAAATTTGAATTGTTAATGTAGTTATAAAACAAACAAATACTTTTTGTTAGTTTAAACCTTTTTCAAAAATTTCTGATGAAAATTGTGTTTATTTAAATTTAATATAAGAAAAAATATAATTTGAAGGTCACTGTATTTCTGAACTGTCATCATCTGTTTATTGCGATGTTAATGTAGCGATAGAAGAAATGTAAACATACTGGATTCAAAAAAAATTTTTTAATTCCGTCTTACAATACGAAAAAAAAAACCACAAGACTAGCAGAAAGTAATTAAGGATCCAGAGATCACTGTATTGACCTTTTGTTGTTTTGCGATTACGACAAAATAGCTTCTATTCTGTCTGTTTTATCACCGGAAACAAAAGGAGTTGAAAGTAGCAGAGAACAGAGACTGAGTATTTGTGAATAAATCAATTTACAACTTTCCCATAAACACAAGAAAACACGACTCCATACAATTTGCTACTCAAACGCTTACTTTATTAACAGACACATTAGTGTTGGTTGGAGCGCAGATATTATTTATTCAATCCTATTTAAAATATCTATGCCGCATATTGTCCCTGGAAATATTCATTCGCAGTATTTAAATATTTGTAGAATTTTTTAATCAACTTTATCTGGATCCTTATAAATATATCCATGAAATAAACCTTCAGGTTTGAAGCATATATAATTACTAAAATCATTAGTAATAATTAAATGGTAGAACTTTTTCTTTAAAAGCAGAATTTAATGATCAACCTAATAAATCTTCCTTAAAATTAATAAGAAAAAGTTATTTCGGTTCGGGTAATTCACAGGGATGGATAGACAAAGGAGGTAGATGATCCCAAGATTATCAGCCGAAGGAATAGAAGATAAAACGATAAGGTGTCATTTTATATAAAAGAACTATGAAAGTTTCTTTTTTCTTTTTAAGTGCTTACAACTTGCTAAGAACACATATCAAGAGAACATTTTTACTAATATATTTCCATTTCTCAAAGGAAAATATCGCAAGAAATCAAAGCTGGTATCCATTTCTCAAAGGAAAATATCGCAAGAAATCAAAGCTGGTATCCATTTGACAAAGGATTAAGGTTATCTGCTTTTGCTCTGTCTGTATAGAAAATAAATGCTAGAAAAATTCACGTCCTTTGCCGGTATTCAACTTGGGACCTTCAGTCCACGAACAAAGAATCTAAATATTTTTGCACAGAAAACAAGAATACATAAAATAATCGTATAATACTGAATATAAAACTAGAGAAGTTATTATAAGATTAAATAGTAATAAAAACAGTAAATAAGAACAGCAGCTGATTCAGAATACTAATTATACTAATATTCAATAGTTAACTTCTTTTACCGATATTATACTTTTATACGTAAACTATACGAGTCAACAATATTTCAACAAAACCGAAGAGAAAGTAAACTGAACTGTAAAAAAACTTTTTTAGATTTTTTTTTTTTACCTTTTTTTAATTTTTTTAACAACATTGATGTAGCAAGGAAAACAATCGTGATAATAATAAATGTATCTGCTTGAGAGATAATCTCAGCCAAGATAAACTCATAAATTTTCCACAAAAGAAAAAAAAAATACAAAAAAATATCCGACGAATATTTCGTCTCCAAAATATAATTATTTGGCAGATTTTAGCAAATGGATTAGCTTAAACGATGAATGTCATTTGCTTAAGGTCATGACTCAAGCAAATTCATACGATTGAAAACCTTTTATTTCTTTTATATATATCTTTTTCAATGCACCTAAACTTCTAAAATTTTAAATATGATTTACTATCTGGGATTTCTATTTTCTTGTTTTTAATTTTTAAGATATTTTGTGATTAATTACATTAAAATTCAAAAACAATCAATGTTTTTGGTGTTTTCGAGGTATTACTCGGTATTTTCAACTGAACAAAACTTGACAAAAGACTGAAATGATAAAATTATAAAATAATGATTTGTATCTAAAATACTTTTTCACTAGATCAAAGAAATATTTTTTTCAAATTTTGTGAGATTAAATATTTTTTTAAAAAATTAACGGTTATACTAATAATAAATATATTAAATACATCATTTTGCAAATTTTTTATCATTTCAGGTTTCTGTCCTGTGTTTTTGAGTTGACAATACCGAGTAAACACCCCAAATACCTCAAAAAAACACCAAAAAATTGACCGTTATTGAATTTCAATTTAATTAACTATAGAATATTGTGGAAATTAAAAACATGAAAATATGAATCTCACCTGCTTCATAAGTTTATATTTAAATTTTCAGAATTTTAGGTGCATTGGAAAAAGAAATATATAAAAGAAATAAAAGGTTTGCTCGATTCAGGACCTCAAGACATCAGTGGTTCTTCAGATAATTCCTCTTCCGTGACAATGAGATTTTCTTGCAAACGTCTTTTTCTGGAAATATTCTCTATTGAACAAACTCGAATATTTAATCAAACTCTTTAAATATAGGGTATTTAAAACATTTCACATCTTAAAATTTGTGCTAGCAAATATCGAAAACTGGAAGGAAGAATAGCGAAAACATCAGAACCATATAGGCCTACAAGGTAAGAACAACATCGAGTCACTGACCAGAGGACAGGAGAGCGTTCTCTCGTGACCTTGACCTCACCGCTGCACTCGAGAGGAGACAAGTGTCAGTAAAAGAATCTTGAATACAAAAGTAAAAATGTCAAATTGTAAAAAATGTAATACTCAACTTCTGCAATCAGAAGTGCAGTGCAGAGAGTGTAAGAGTAATTTCCATCTTGACTGTTTGCCGGACAAAATTGAATATAATAAATTAACTAAGAAGACAAAGTGCTCTTGGCGATGTTCAAGCTGCAAAAATAAAAGTAACTGCAATGACAAATCACAAAATGAGGACAGCATAATAGAAACCTTAAAACTAACTGATCAGATTAAAGATTTGGCTAGAAATATTACAGAAATTAAGGACAAAATTCAAAAACTAGACTCGGTGGAGAAAATGATGAATGACATTACAACGTCTATAAACTTTCTTTCAAATAAATATCAGGAATTGCTAGAAAAAAAACAAAAGTATTGAAGAAGACACAAAAAGAACAAAAACATTCGGTTTAAAGCTCCAAAATGAAAACCAAGAAAGAGAAAAAAAAATCCAGGAGCTAGAGTGTAAAATCGAGGAAATAGAACTTAACAGCAATTGAATTACATGCTCTAAATTACAATAAGGGAGAAGACCTGCAGGAGGTCGTGAAAAAAATTGAAGTGAAACTGGGCTTGCAAAACACCATAAAAGAAATTGATGAAATTCATCGATTTCCCTCCCAAAACAAAGACAAACCATACCCAATTATTATAAAATTTAAAGATCACCAAACAAAAAGGGAATGGATGGAGAAAAAGAAAAGAATAAAAATTACTAACGATGACATATTAGGAGATGGCGACAATCAACAGTTATACATGAATGACAATGTTACAACAAAGAAAAGAATCTATTCTGGCAAACCAAATGTAGGGCAAAAGAAAGACTATACAAATTCGTGTGGATGAAAGATGGTAAAATTTTCGCAAGAAAATCAGAAGAGTCAAATATACTCAAAATTACAACAACATCTGACTTAGAGAAAATGAATTAATGCTCTAAGAGGCAATTAACAATAACTTCCTCTATAGAAATGGCGACAGATTTTGAATTCAAAAACTTTGTTATCAAACCAAAAACAAAAAAGATTAACACTTTGAATCATTGGGAAAAAGAGTCCAGAAAACGAAATAATATATCTTCAAACGAAGACAATCAAAATATAAAATTTTCTGTATTACACTTGAATATAAGATCAATGCGAAAAAACTGGAATTTGCTGTTAATTAAAATTAAAAATATCAATCATCTAATAGATATCTTAGTATTAACAGAAGTAAATATTACAGAAAATGAATTAAAACTGTACAAAATAGAAAATTTCAAGATGATTGTAAAATTAAGAAATGCAAAAAGAGGAGGAGGTATTATTATCTTCTATAAAAAAAACTTGATACCATCAAGCATTGAAAACGACACAACTTTCTTCGAAAATTTATTAGTAGGATTTTCAAATAAAAAATATTAACATTTTAGCCATATATAAACCACCAAACACAAAGAAAGGTAGATTTACTGAAGAATTAGAGAATCTGTTTATTAAAAATGAAAAAATATTGAACTATATTTAACTATCCATCTATGCTAATTGGTGACGTAAATATTGATCTTTTCAAAATGAATAAAAACAATGCAGTACAGAAATACCTAAAACTTATGTGCAATAATGGTTTCAAAAATTGTCTGTACGGAACAACAAGAAACAACCATACAATTCAAGAAAATACGAAAACAAATATAGATCATATCTTCATAAATAAACATGATATCGAAACACAAGGAATAATATGTAAAGAACGAATCTCCGATCACTATATAATAATTCTGGAGTTAACAAACTATCTAAAAAATAAAGATATAAAACCTCAAGAAATGAGAAATAATAGAAATAAATGCTACATAAATGCAGAAATCAGTAATCTAATAATAAGAGTAGAAAATGAAAAAATAACAGATCCAAATCTAATCTATAAAGAACTAATCAATGAGGTCAACAAAACAAAATTCACGAAAATTAACAATAGAAGAAAACAGGAAAAGTACTTAAAAAGAAAGCAAAAAGACTGGATTACAACTGAAATAATAAATGAAATAAATAAAAAGATAAGTTATTAAGAATGCACAAAAATAATCCAACAAATACAAATCATATGAACAACTATAAAAAATTAGAAACAAATTGCCTTTTTTATCATTGTATTTAATTTGTTTCTAATTTTAGCAAATTTTAAGTCTGTCGGGTATTTTCCCTTTGATATAATGTTTTTGATTATCATAGTTATTACATGAGAGAATAGCATGTTGTTTTGTTTTATTGTTGTTATATTTAAATTGTCAATGCCCATTGATTTTTTGTTTTTCATGTTTGCTATTATATTACTTATTTCACTTATTGTAGGTTCTTCTAGAACCATTGTGTTGCTGATCATGCTTGTGGAGTCTGTGGATGTAAATAGCTTTGAACAGTTTATGTAATTATTTGATAATGTTTTGCTGTAGTGTGTACAGAATTTATTTGCTAATATTTTTTCTCGTCTGTCTCCTTTCATGGAATTTATAAGGCTTTTTATTTCTTTGTTTGAGCTTTTCTGTTTTTTCTTGCCTAGTATTTTATTTATTTCATTCCATTGTTTTTTAGTGGTATTACATTCATTTTTGAATCTGTTTTTATAATAATCTTTTTTTGCCTTTTTTATCATTGTATTTAAAAAAAGATTCATAAATTCAATGTTACCAAGAGAAGATATTATAATTAGAAACACTAAAGATTTGGAAATGAAATTACAGCATTTGTATTTCAAAAATAAGAAAATTTTTTATCTTTATTCCCTTGACATTGACAACATGTATTCAAATATTCCTGTCCAAGAAACTTTGACAAACTGGCATATGAGAATAATGAAAAATTATTGAATCTAAATTTAAACAACATTGAATTTATGAATTGGATTAGACTTATTACTAGTAACACATATTTTCAACACAAGAAGAAAATCTACAACCAAATCAAAGGTTTTCCAATGGGTTCACCCATATTGGGTAGCCTTTGTAATATTTTTATGAATTTTTTTGAAAATGAGATATTAAAGGAATCAAAATTTAATTTTGAATACTATAGATATGCAGACGATATATTGGTTATATGGTATGGAACAAAAAGGCAATTTCAAAATTTTTTTAACTTTATAAACAAAAAGAATGTTGACATAAAATTTAAATTAGAAGAAGAAAAAGATGAAAGATTAACCTTTTTAGATGTATGTCTAATAAAAAAGAATATTAGTAATTTATATGTTAAACATCATCGGAAAGAATTCCAGAGCGATCATATTTTAAATTTTAAGTCTAGCCATAGCTTTATAATTAAAAAGAATATTGTAGAAAATTACATTTATAGATTAGACAGAAATTCCAGCCAAAATTTAGATTTTGAAAATGAAATAAGAAATATGAAAGACATATTGAAGAAAAATGATTACGAAGATAAGTTTGTCAATAAAGTAATAAATGATTACAATAAAATTAAAATTAAAGAAATAGGGAAATATGATGATAAAAGTAGAATAATAATCCCATATTTAAACAACAACAGTTGGGAATTAAAGAAAATTTGCAAAAGACATGGAATAAATGTAACATTTGAATATCAGAACAAATTGAAAAATATCTTATGCCATAAAATAAATGAAAATAGTCAAAATACAAACATGGGATTAATTTATCAATTAGAATGTCGAAATTGCCGTAAAATTTATATTGGCGAGAGTAAAAGAACGACCCTTGAACGAGCAAAAGAACACATTTACTGTATTAAAAATAAATTAGACTACAAGTCTGATGTAGCTAATCATTGTTCTCGAACGCGCCACTGGATTAACGATGAGGTCAAAATTTTAATGTTAGAAAAGGATAGTAAAACTAGAAAAATATTGGAGAGATTCATAATAAGAAACACAAAGAATTTAAATTTCAATAAAAGTAGTGGCTTAGAAGTACAGAGTATATTTGTAAATTTAGCCAATGAAATGGTAAAAAAATGCTTCAAAGGAAACAAAAAATCTGTAATAATTAAGGAATTAAATGAAATGTAAATTATCAATTATTGTAATATTAATAACAAATCTGTAATAATTAAGAAATTCTATGGAACGTAAATTATCAATTATTGTAATATTAACGTGAGAATGTAGATGTTATTGCATTATTGTGATTGTTGATACTTAAATAAGCAATGTAAGTTCACCTGAAATCATATTGTTATCAAACAAACTTGAAGAAAAAAGCAAGTAAATATGCTTTCGAAAATTCGTTGGCATTAAAAATATAATTTTTTAATGTTTCGAGAGTGTTAGTAGTTTTTATTTTAATTATGATAAGAAGAAGAGATTTAAAGAAGAAATATGGATTAATACCCTACTTTTCTGTTTATCTATTGGTCAACTTGTATATACAAGCTGTTTGCACTTTCGAAGAAATCACATTATTACACAGTATTATTCAGGCCGAAGCATTGAGGGTATTTCAGATCTTAATAAAATCCAAAGTATAAAAGCTAGATAAATGAAACTTAGCGTATTTCATTAGTATGGTAACTGCATCTTATCCTGAAAATTTGAGCGCTCTAGTGTTATCCAGGCCGAAGCTATGAGGATTCAATAATACATAACCAGACCCCCCCCTTTATGAGGGGTTGGAATGTGAAAGTTACGGATTTCTTAATTTTTTTGTTGTTTGTGTGCTAATCCTAACCTGCATACCAAATTTCAGCTTTCTAGGACTTCAGGAAGTACCCTAGAGGTTTTGATGATCATGAGTCAGTCAGTCAGTCAGTGAGTGAGTGACGGAATCGACGTATTTTAGGTATTAATAAAATCCAAAGTATAAAAGCTAAATGAATGAAACTTAGCGTATTTCATTAGTCTGGTAACTGCATCATATACTGAAAATTTGAGCTCTCTAGTATTATCTAGGCCGAAGCTATGAGGGTTCGAAAATACGACGAAACACTTCCAGAAAAGGTACGTAGTGCCCTTCCTGCCTTCGGCTCGTCTTGGCGGGGGCACTGCCGTGCCCCCAGATTTCACTGTTATTGCCTCAATTATTACAAAATAAAATTAGTTTTTAACTACACTGACTTCTTTTATAATAAAGATCAATGAAAAGTAAAGAATTGAAATGCTAGTAAAGAAATTGGGAAAAAAAATGTAAAATTCATTTTTTTGGTGCTTATTTTTTTATTATTTTGCAATATTTAAGAATTTGTTACGTAGTAAAAATGACGTTATTGAACTTTTAAATCTTTATTTTATTATTATTTCTATATTTGAATTAAAAAATGTGCCAATCTTAAAAAACAAAAAAAAATTATCTGTGAATGGGTATGTTAATCAGTTTCATTTAATTGCATTTCGTTGATTGCACGAGGAATCCCTGTAATTTCATTGGAAGAGAATTAAGCTGTAATTTAGATTCTTTAAAGGATAGACTAGAAAAGCTTAGAACTTCCTGAATTAGATACGATATTTTGTCAATGACAGAAACACAAAACAATGGCAAATTGCACAGCTTATTACTACGGCTCGGATTATATGCAAAATGCATATTTGTTATTAAGAGGTATATCAAGAAAATTGAAAGTTTTCTATGCATATCTAATGTTTTTTGATTAAAATAAGCCAAATAAAAAATGCATATTTTGGCAACTTCATGCATATTTTAGGAAAAATTGCATATTTGTGCATATTTTCTTCAAATCACAAATTTCCGATTAAAAATTTCAGTTCAAGTTAAAAATTGGAAAGTTCAAGGAAAATGATCCGATTATAAAATATGTTAAAGGGAAAATAACCGGTAATTCGTAAGCCAGACTCAAAGAATTAATATCCCGCTGAGTGTTTTCTTCTTAAATTCGTTTTGAATGGCTATAATTCTTCTAATCGGATAAGTAGTTACCTGCTAATGAATTTTTGAGAAATTGTTTAAAGGGATATGATCTGAAAAGTACAGATTTCTGAAAAGGCTTAATTACTAGGTTTTTAAAATGGCTTGCCTGAGGCAAAACCAATGTCTTCGTTGTCTTTCGTTCATCGTGTGCAGTTCAAAAATACAAACCTTTAGTGTACTCATGGATAAAAAGTTATCCCGAATTGGTGTTCAACGAGGACCAAGCTTCACAAAATTTTGTAGAGCATGAAAAAATGTCAGTACGCCTATCTATATTTAGATAAATTATTTTTTATCTACAAATATGTAGTTATATTTTACCGGACCTAGCGAAGTGTCAATAATTATTCACAGGCGATGAAATCGCGATAATTTTTTCTCTTTTTGAACATTTTCGTTATTTTATCGGCTACTTCATTTTAACAAGTAGTGCACTCGTATAGACATAAAAAAAGTTTTTTGTAAATGTTTTTCTAAATACTTGAATAAATGATTTTTAAATTTAGCTAAATTTTTTAATGTCTGTAACATAATATGTAACAATGTTTTTTGAATCTTTTTCTTTAATAATGTTGTTGTTTTTTTATTTTAAGATGTCGTGTGAGAAGAAATTTTTAATTAAACAGCACGTAAATACTGCATTACATCAGAACAAACTAAATAAACTCAACTCTGGAAATGGTTCTCGAAGTCGTCTTATTGAAACGTTTAAAAAACATGAAGAAAAAAACGGCGGAACAAGAGCTCTCCAAGGATTCGTGTGAGGCATTCCTAAGCGCCAATATTCCATTATCAAAAGTACAAAATATGAAATTAAAATGTTTTCTTCAAAAATATTCCCGACGTCATGTTCCCGATGAAAGTACATTAAGGAAGAATTATGTGGATCAAATTTACACCGATGTAAATACCGAAATTCGTTCATTGATTGGTAACCACTTGCTTTATTTTGAAGTGGATGAAACTACAGACTCTTGTGGTCGATATATTGCTAATCTGTGAATTGGTTGTCTTGATACTGAAAAAGCTGGCAAATCGTATTAAGTAAGTTGTAAGCAGTTCGATAAAACTAATAATTGTACAATAACTATTTATTCATGAAGGATTAACAATTTTTTTCTGCCTAACCCAATACCACATGAAAAGTAATATTGATGCTATCAGACTCTGCCCCTTACATGTGTAAAGCCTCAGTAAATTTAAAAATGTTTTTTCCTATTTTAATTCATACCATTTGTCACATGGTATTAACAGAGTTGCCGAAGAAATCAGAAACCAATTCCCTCTTGTAAATGAATTAATCAGTAACGTAAAAGAACATTTTAAAAGCGCCATTACGGATTCAGTTTTAGAAAGAATCATTTCCGAGTTTACCGTTGCCTCCACAACCAGTAATTACTAGGTGGCTACGTGGCTAAATGCCGCAATTTTCTATTCAAAAAATTATGAAAAAATTAAAAATTTAATTTTAGAATTCTCTGACGAATCTACTGCTATTAAAGAAGCCCAAAAATATTTCAAAGAATAATATAATACTAAATCAATTAGCGTTTTTTGCAAATAATTTTTCTGTAGTGCCCGAAACAATTTTAAAATTAGAATCAAAAGAGTTGCTTTTCACTGAATCAGTAAATTTAATAAACAAATGCCATAGAGAATTATCAGCTGTTAAAGGAACTGGAGAATTAATTTTAAAAAGTATTGAATAAAAATGAAGGATTCAAAATTTTGTCAAAAGTGTTTAAAATTTTGAATGGCGAATTTGTTGATGACCTTGAATTAGATCTGTGGTTCAGATGAAAGAACTTTTACTTACTGAACTTTGTGCAATTCTCAACTTGGTAAAATCACGGAACAGCGTTTCCAAGGAAGAATTGACTTGCAGTGGAAACAATCAAGATGCAACCATTGTAAGTGACAATCGCCGAGAGCTAACAAGAACAATGAAGAAAGGCTTCTTACCAACGCAAAGTGATATGGTTGGAACACCAAACATGGTGAACTCAAGATGATATATAATTCTCTGAAAGGATTTCAGGGACAGGTTAAATCGAATGCATGAGTACAGTGATTTGAATAATACTATGATTAATGACAAAAGGTTATAGATATATATTAATCATAATGTCTACTTTATTTTAGCAAATGAGTAGAGACTCTATGCGATTCGTCAAAGGGATTCGAACGTCGCCATTTTGATGAGCTATATAGGATATTCCAAGGATTACAGGATTACCCTTAGCGCCGGAATTCGATGTATGTTTCGACAAGTAAGATTTCGTAAACATCGCATTAAAGATATCAAGTAAGTTTTGAATTTATGACGTAACACTGGACATTTTACACGTTACACGAACAACGAGTTTACAGTTAAAGTTTATAAGAAGATACAGAAAGATAACATTAACTAAATAAAAGAAGTTTAACGTGCCGGAATAATTATAAGTTAGGTATCAAACCACGGCACTTAGCTAAAGTTAGGATTCGCACCCTGAGTTGTCATCGGGAAGAGACTGGGACGGACCGTTTCGTCCTCATTAGGACTCCTCAGCCAGCCAAACTCCCCTGATGACAACTCAGAAGTGTTGTATGACAACTAATCCTAACTTTAGCTAAGTGCCGTGGTTTGATACCTAACTTATAATTATTCCGGCACGTTAAACTTCTTTTATTTATAAGCTTTTGGCTTTTTTACTAGATTTATGCAGCCATTAAATTCCTTTTGTGCTTGCCGGAAGGCAGGTCAGGGAAATTTTGTATTTATTATCTTGATTAATTTTTGGTTAGGATTTCTTCGGTGGGAGGTCCCGTTCTCGGGTGCGAGAAGCGGGATACTAACACCTTGCGCGCCTTCTGAGTTGTCATCAGGGGAGTTTGGCTGGCTGAGGAGTCCTAATGAGGACGAAACGGTCCGTCCCAGTCTCTTCCCGATGACAACTCAGGGTGCGAATCCTAACTTTAGCTAAGTGCCGTGGTTTGATACCTAACTTATAACATTAACTAGTAAAGACAAGACAAGTTATTAGTTTCGTGATTAAAGACTTACGTGATTCAAATGAACATTTTAGTGTTAACGATATGCATCGACGCACATAAGGTAATTTCAGATAATCATTATAAGAGAACTGTAATTACAGGAAGTTAAATTAAAAGACTCAATCTAATTGTAAACAAAGTGATTCCATTCTCTAGAAAGAGAAATTCATGTAACCACCTGATAGTATTTTACTTTACAGAATTAAATAAGATTTAATTCTAATTGTTTGTTTACACTCATTGAACTATTATTATCCTTTTATCATCTGCATTTTAATATTTAGGGTTGAACTATAAATAACGAAACTTTTATATCCGCCCACACCGAGGTGTCTAGCTTTATCTAATATCCTGATCGACGCGCTCTGAAATTATTATTAAGAATTCAACTCCACCACAAGATCCATATATTGTAAGCAATTTAAAATATGCGCTCAGTACTTCCGTCGATGTTGAACGATCTTTTTCGAAGTTTAAACATTTACTAGACGACCGACGACATTCGTTTAAAATAGAAAATTTAGAGAAACACCTAATTGTCAATTTTTTTAATAAATAATATGTAATTATTAAGTACCACA
>JAFIDM010019347.1:0-14610 GCA_023159025.1 Thereuonema tuberculata
TATCTTGTATTTTAGTATGTGCGTAGGCTTTAAATTAAATTATTAAACACAATGTACGCACGTTAAATTTTATTTAGATATACATAAGTTATCCAGATATATCTGGATAAGATTTGCAATGACAAAGGAATGACAAATACTGTAACATGAACTTAAAACTTGTTGTAAATGCTGTTGGAATTGCCTTGGCCTTAAAAATATAAACAACTTCATTACAACTACCTATTTTTTTTTTTAAATGTTCCTCAATTAAAATATAAAAAGTTTGCTACGCCATTTTCATCAAAATCACAGTTCACAAACAATATTTTATATCCTGTATTCATTGTGAATGAATTACGATCATTGAAGATTTTTAAAAAAGTTTAATATGATTCTCAGCTACAGATGCTGGCAGATTATTTTGTTTTCTAGTAATCCAGTGGAGATTGTTGGCTTTGAATCAAATAATTACGGATTCGGTTGAACGGAATTTCAAACACTAAAATCCTGAAAACAACTCATCATTGTGAGAATTCTGTGCTAACTTTTTCTTGCACAACTTTATTCTAACTTTTTACTTGAAAGATTTTCAAACTGGATTTGTCAGATAAGTTGATACAGTGCGTTACGATGATCTCATCCAAAAAAACAACAACAAAAAAGCGTACTAGGCTTAATTTTTTTTTCAGTAAAATATTTAACTTAATTTTGTTAATGAAATAACAAAACAGTACATCTTATGTCTGGAAGAAGTAGAGGAATCTGAGTTTAAGTTCCAACTGAAACTATGGTTTTACTTTTATTTCGCAAAAATACATAAAACTATTAGGCCAGTCAATATCGACACAAAAAAAAGGCAAACATCGCAAACGGGCATGTATCTACGATTTTTTTATATGTTGTTAGGACCCCTGAGAGTAGTTTATACCCAAATTTGCAACCCTGAAAACCCTGTGCTAGTCCTTTGGTGTTCGAAAAACTGCGAAATTCGGCAACCTGTCTCAGTTTTGTCGAAAAACCCACGTGAAGGAAGCCGTTTATCGGTTATCTTCATTCTATACTTTTGTAAAGCAAATTAAATTTGCTAGAATTTGAGCCGAACACGAGCTCTCTAGATCTATTGGTTGCGGAGATACAGCCAGTCAAAGATGGGCAACTTTTTCCAAAAACTGGAAAGTTATCGGTTGGGTCATGTTCCAAGACACGTACCGGCTAAATTGAAAGTTCTAGAGAAAGATCATGAGAAAAGAAGTTGTAGAGAATTGAATTAGCTGGAATTTCGATTCCAAAATGGTGCCTCTTTGCCTCATATTTTCCTCAAAAACGAAAAAACAGTAAAACATCGGAATTTGGAAACATGAGGAAAACATTATACTGAATCATGTTGCTATGTATTTCTTTAAAAAAACGTGCAAAAATGTGAAGTTAACATTGTGATCTGGCCCAAAATGGTAACAAGGTGATCTGGCATCACATTGATTCAGTCAGAGCCATTGTGGCGGGATACGTTAGCTACGTTTTCAACCACTTTGGTACAAACGTAGCTGTGGTGTTTGATGGATACCCACACGATACATGTATCAGGAGATATAATCAGCTGAATGCCAGCGACGCTCTGCTTCTCTCTCCTGCAGTGACATTTTGTTTGATGAATCAACACCCATCAAAGTGCCCCAGGCAGAACTGCTCTCCAATGAATCTAACAAACACCGCTTGATCACCATGATGCGTACTGAATTTGAGAGGCAGGGTATCGAGGTACATCAATCTCAAAAAGACGCCGATACTGATATAGTGATGACTGCACTCTCCAAGAGCTCATCGTTCGACCAAGTTTTCATCATTGGGGAGGACGTCGACCTACTGGTCCTCCTCAACGCCTTAAGCTCTGGACAGACGAACGTGTACTTCCAGAAAGGCAGCAGAGGTGGGTCAGAGTGCGCTCACCATACAGCAAATTCCTTTACATATGGAGAAATGAAGGCTCCACGAGGGATGGTTTTGTTCCTGCATGCCATCAGTGGGTGTGACACGACCTCTGCCCTTTTCTGGCAAGGCAAGATGAAGTGGTGCAATGTCCTCAAAAAAAACCCACATGATAGATCTCGCCAGCATTTTTCTTGATCGAAACTCCAACCGGACGAAGTAGGAAATGCTGGCGAGAAGATCTTGATGAACCTCTACGGCGGAGATGCTGGAACGCTGTACATCCTGCGATACTCAGCATTTGTCAAATGGACAGCGACGGCCAGAGTCATCCTTGCCCGCGTCCCCTCCACCACATAGGCTCAAAATACCATTCGTGGAGGACCTACCACCATGTGCAAAAATGGTTGGGGGTCGACAAAAACCCTTGTGATTGGGGATGGGCCACCAGCGAAAAAGGTCTCATGCCCATCATAATCTGCGAAGAGCCCGCTCCTCCGACCCTGCTTAGAATGGCAGCTTGCAAATGCAAGAAAGGGTGCTTAGGGTCGTGCACTTGCAGAAAGGCAGGGCTCAAGTGCTCTATCCTATGTTCCTTTTGCCAAGAGCGCAGTTGCACAAACGTCACCCCCTATTGTCCTGGACGAGGAGAATGAGGATGTGGACGACCCAACACCATATGACGACCCGCCTACACCTCCAGAAAACGTCGTCCATCCTCCCACTCCCTCCCCCACTGATCCACACTAGATGCGTCCGGCCCTTCCAAAAGGGCGAAGTTCTACTGCGGTTTTATGCTTGACTGTGTACTTAGAATTTTCTAGTTTACATTTTTGATTCCGTTGTTTATTTTATGTTTACGTTTATTTGTTTAGTGTATGTTTATTTGAAGCCATATGTTGCATCTACAATATTAACTTCAGATTCTTGCACGTATCTTTAAAGCAATACATACCATCATGATTCAGTACAATGTTTTCCTCATTTTTCCACATTCCTCGCGTTGATTTGAATTTGTATGACCTCGCGTTGATCTCTGGACAAAGACCGACCTGGAAGGAATTTAAATTATAAAAGTTAGTCGTCCCTAGTCCTTAAATATGCACGACAAGTTTCAAGGAAATCCAGCAAACTGTAGAAAAGTGATTCGAGAAACACAAACACACGTAGGCTAAGTCATGTGACTCCAAAAAAAGCACCAAAGTAAACAAAAGATTTCGCCTCTGAGCTGTAAATAGTGCTGACTGTTTCAATTTTTAGCGATCCATTTGGAAGCTATTGTGATAGCGACGAAAATCGGTAGCTATTGCGTTTGTCCTGTTTGTCCGTGTCTACGCACCCCTAACAACTTCCGATCGAAATTTAGGATCGAGAAACGGATTACACCAAAGTATTCAGAGGTAAAAGAAAATCGTAGAAATAGATATTTCTAGGGGTCAACGCCCCCCCCCCCACTCTACGTTACCAAAGTTTGCTATTAATAAAATGGTTCGGGGTTTTTTTGTCCCCTTTTTCTCAAAAATTCAATAACAACAACAATAACAAAAAAAAATTTCAAATCAAGGGTCAACTTTGACCCTCAACAAAGTTTAAAAAAAACATCTACCAAAATAATCTTGATTTTTAAGAAATATTGAAAAGAGTTTCAGAGCAAATGCTTGTAATGCCAAAAACTGATATTAATCATCCATGCACTGTCCTCCCGGTCTCCCTGCTATGCCCTAACGGGTAACGCAGTAACGGCTGGTGTCCTCCCGGTCTAACTATGAAAAAGAACCATTTTTCAAATTAGGTTTTATATATGTTTAAATAAGTGTTTAAAAAATTAAAAAAATGCGAAATCGGTACAACTCATTTAGCAGATATCGATAATAACAAAGCATTTGTCAATATTGCTACCGAACGTTTTTGGCTGTCCAAATTGTTCGGTAGTGTGATATTCTATATGTTATGGGTAGATCAACAATGTTACAAAGAAATCTAATCTTTATTTCTTCCTAATAAGGATTGATCCCAAAGTCGGTTTCCTAGGTCTTCTAGTTGCCTTCAGTAATTCCTTCAGCTGCCTTTCTCTTAAGGATGTCTTCTCCGGAGGCGAGTGTAACCGAACGGACTGCTCTGGTGCTCTTCGGTCGATAGTGCGTCTTCCCCGGCTAGATTTGTCTTTTCCGTGCTCGAGTGTAGACGACAGTGGCGGATTTCCCAATAAGCGCAGGAGGCGCGCGCCACGGGCCTCATCAATCAAGGGGGCCTCAAAATTTACCTCTCAAAATAAAAAACAAATTTTTTTGTTGTAAAAGCAAGATTTCTTTTTTTTTTTCTTTGGTTGTAAAAGAAAACCTAGGGGGCCTCACCAGTCAGCCTAGAGGCCCCATCAACCCTAGTATTTCCTTTTTTTTTTTTTTCGTTGTGGAATAATGGAACTCCCGCCCCGGGCCCCCAAAGGCGTTGGTACACCACTGGTAATGAAAATATTTAGAGGGGGCCTCAAAATTGAATTGCGCCTAGGGTCTCTCAAGTGCTAAATCCGCCACTGGTAGACGATGTGACGGCTCTGAAACTCTTCTCGTTCTTTGCCGACGTCAACTTCTCTTCTCTTCTCTACTTTTCTCCGAACTGGAGATGAGATGTTACTTTTAGCCACCGACTAACTGCCCTTGCTCCGCTCTGCATCCCTATTTAAGAAAGAGTCTCGTTTTCACCTCAGGAACGATCGATTATCAATAGGGATGCAGGATCGGGTGATGCTATTCCTTATGAGGGAGGTTGGTAACAATATCAGTTAAAACTGTGGTATACAATGCAAAAATGTGGTTCACACATCTATAAAAAGCATGTATAGCCTTTATATAAGTCCAAAATTACTATGGAGACCGAAAAAAAGAATTAATATAAAGGAATAAGACAAGTGTGTAATATCTTACCAATCAAAAATGCAGAGAAAATATAATCAAGTATAAAAATGAGAGATCAATTTTACTTAAATACAGTCAATCGGCTATAACATAGTTGTTTATATCGCTAATTCGCATATTATGCGATTTGGTCTTGGACCCCTTCTATTTTAGAAAAGATGTATAATTGTAAAATTGAAATTTACCGCACTTTCGCTCAAAAAATACGAAAATCGATTGATTTTAGATAATTGCTCGCGATTTACTACTTACAATTAATACTTAGACTACTGGGTAACAACGTGAATCGTCGTTTTTGTACAAGATGCCAAGATGGCGGCTAATTTAATCCATCAAAATGTTGAAAAGGTAATGATTTATAAATATTTATAAATATAAAATTCTCTCACATCGCTCTGAATGATATAGGAAATGACCATTTTAAATCGATTTGGAATCGTGTGGGCGATAATAAGGTTCGAATATACGACATTGTACATCGCGAAGTAAAAAAAGCTCGAGCAGATCGCGATCTTCGAGATCTTGGATCCAAAACATCACGATATAACCGAGTTTGACTGTATAACCCTATTTACAGACGAGCAGGTGATTATATGTTAGTAAAGAGAGATTAAATACAAGTCTATAAGCCAAATTCAGTTCCCCGTATAACTTAAAAATATCAATCAAAAAACCAAAAGGTTGTGGAATAATGGAACTCCCGCCCCGGGCCCCAAAAGGCGTTGTTACGCCACTGCTTGGGAGTTAACCAATAAGAACATAAAATCATTTTCAATTTGTCATTGAAAATCACAAAACAGGTTTCACATTTCCAATACAACGTTACTCCAAAAAAGATACAGACAGCGAACAAAGTCAACAACTTCTAAAGAATATGTGGCACAAGTTCTTAGAAAGGAAAAAAACCAACAAAGAAACTAAAGACATAGTAATGAAAGTTTTATGAGGTAATGACAGTATCACCGTTGATCATAATGCTGGGCATAAGGAAAAAACAGTTAACCAAATACAAGCTTCAGAAATGAAATTTCTAAGACACGTAAAAGGATGCATAAGAACAGGGTGAATCAGAAATGATTACTTAAGAAAGGAACTAGATGTCCAGGCAAATTCAGAGAAAATAACACAATACAAAATGAAATGGAAACAATAAGGTTCTCAAATACAATTCCTGAAGAGGCATTACAGAAAAGCAATATTACAATGTTTAAAGTTTGTCAGTTACTTTCTAAACATATACATTCGTTTCGTTTTTCCGTGTTTAGCCTCTTTTTGTGTCTCCTTTTAGTTCGATTAATAGCATGCTAAAGCATCTTGAAGAACCTGTATGCTAACATCTCTTGAAAAAAAATTCCAGTTTCCGATGAAAATGACATCTTAGAACAAAACCATAAAACAAATAAATACCTATAGAACCCGTAAACGTTTTATTGAATTTAAAAGTTAATAACATTAATACAACTTTTAATAACGAATTTTAAAATTATAAACAGGTCATTCTGATTGTGAAATATCAACTTAAAGGCTATGGAAAGAGACGCTTAACCGCTACTCGTTATCCGACCTTACAAATAATTTTTTAGTTACTACAAATCATGTCAGAGACTTAATTGTATCTGATACACACGTAAACTAGTGATAAATGAGGCTGTGTTTCAGATTTACAGTGATCTCAGCGCTCTCAAAAAAAATTAATTTAATAAAGATTAAATTAATTTTTTTTGAGAATAAAATATATTGTAAAGAATCATTCAAAAATGTTTTTATTGACTTTATATTGTGATTTCGCTAAAACCATAATAGCAATATGGGCGTAATATCAACAATAAAATATTAAATTTTTGCCACTGATTTTTTTAGTGTTTTTGTTTTACCAATTTACAATGAGTTCTCCAAAATAATAATAGTAATATTTTATATCTAAAATGGTAATAATAATAACGATAGATATATTTTTTTTCTAAACACAAAATATTATCAAAAACGTTTTGTTTTCCGTCTTTTGCCTCTTTTTGTGTCTCCTTTTAGTTCGATTAATAACATGCTATAGCATCTTGAAGAACCTGTATGCTAACATCTTTCTAAAAAAAATTCCAGTTTCCGATGAAAAAGACAGGTTAGAACAAAGCCATAAAACAAATAAATACCTTTGGAACGCGTAAACGTTTTATTGAATTTAAAAGTTAATAACATTTGCTACAAGTTTTAATAACGATTTTCAACCTTTACAAGAGGTCGTTCTGATTGTGAAATATCAACTTAAAGTTTTTATATAAATTACGTATTTGTCTTTATTAAATTAAATTTATTTTTTGTTGACAATAAAATAGATCGTAAAGAATCATTCAAAAATGTTTTATTGACTTTATAATGTGATTTCGTTATAACCATAATAGCAATATATGCTTAACATCAACAATAAAATATTAAATAAAGATTAGTAATCACATGATTTACGTGATTCAAATTTAATAAATCTACATAAAGAGGATTAAGGAATTCGGAAAATTCAAAGTGAAATCAAGTTTGAAGTTCAATAATTAAAGACCGTAAAGACTTAAATGTGAAATGAAATGATAATGTTTTTAACATGTTACAAAATATTAGAGTCGTGAAATACAAACTTATTTACATCTTAAAAGAAAAAAAATTATCGAAAAAAAGGGTTAAAAAACAACGAATGTCCCCTATCAAAGTAAGTGGCAGTGGGTGGGGAAAGAAATGACTTAGAGGTGGGTGGACCCTTGGACCGATCTGGAGACGAATTTAGCGTGGAAAAATCACCTTCATCCGCCGAGATAGGGGATTGAACCCGCCTTCTCCAACCCGCAGTCAGCTCCTCACCACTTGGCTAACAGGCATATATGTCTACATAAACATAAATATACAAAACTCATTACACCAATAGTTGCTGTAACACATGCTCAAACACATACAAAGCATTCTTCTAGCAAATAGCAGCTTCATGATCTCTAATTCCCTACCAAATTCATGAACTAGATAACTTTTTCCCAGTCTGTGAAATGGACAACGAATATGCTGAGTCATAGCTTTATAATTAGTATTGAAATAAAAATTAAGTCATTTTCAAACATCTTAGAATGAATAGATCAAACAATTTAGTAACTGTAATATCAATAATAAACAAGTGTACATAACCTAAATTGTGTGCCATATGTTACAGCTTATAATAGGATTTTTTTTATAACAGTAACGAAAATATACTCATCAGTCCATGTAGGTTTGAACTGAGAAAAGCTTACCTGAACAATTTTCTAACGTATTTCAAGCCTGAGACAATTCCAAGGGAAGTCAACATAATCATGAATAATCTGAGGAAGGAAAAAAAACAAAAGAACAACGCAACAATCACGTTCAAATAAAGAAGAGATACACATGATGCTATGAAGTATCGATTGTTGGAGAATGAACTCGTGTGCTGTTATAGTTGTGTTGTCACTGATGGTTTGTTAGTCAATGAAGGAAGAACGAAAAAGATGGTGGAATACGATGACAAACAAGGATGTATTCGGAAGTCTTATTCGCTAAAAGATGCAAGGGAATATCGAAGATAAATATTCCTTGTTTCTACAAATAAGTGGCTCATGAACGTAAGAGATACGTGCCGGAAAACGGATTTGAAGTTCGACTAAACCAAAAGGATTAAAGGAATAATCTGGTTCGAAAGCTCATCTTCAATGGGATTCGAAAGGCTATGAATTCGAAGACATCGTCAAGCATCCATTGAAGGCGACTCAATGTTGGACTATCGGATGAAAGATGATAGAACTTCAGTAGACTGTAAGTAATCTTTGATTTACCTTACATGGACGGGGCATAATACACGAATACCGTTATCATCACTTTTCTTCAAGAAGAACAGATTAACAGACACCAGTAAAGGTTACAGAGTTAATGATTCAAGACATTAATACAAGTGTAGATAAAGTTGATACAAAGAGACTTTTAGTTATCTCATTTAAGAAGAATGTTACACAAGCCTATAAATGGATAACATAGAACACTTCGTATTATGAGACGTAGATTCATGCAAGTGAAATGGGATTAACATTTTTATGTAAAAGGAACTTTTAACAGAATATACATAAATTTGTTTTATTCATTTGCCTTTGTTTTCTTTTGTACATATCAGTTACACATAGGAGTTATTTTAGCGGGTTGTACGAACACTCTCTGCCGGAGTAAAGGTTTTAAAAAATAACAGCTCCATTAGCAATCATTAAGTTGGCTTCATGATGGTTATGGGCAAAGAAACGATTCCACTGAGCATCGTAGAAAGAGGTTACATCGTATAACAACCCTATTACACCGTGTAACTAAGATTTTTCATTAAGAAAATGGCTGGCATTATGCTCAAGTTTGATGGAGGAAATTATGCAAAATGGCGAATGCACATAAAGTCTCACTTGCAACGTGATGGGCTGTGGGATGTTGCAAACACACCGTTAAGTGACATCAAAAGTATGGAAGATGCACCTATAAAATACAAGCTTCTGAATAAGGCACAAAAAGCGCTAGGAAGGATTAGTGAATCCTTAGAAGATAATTATCGTATGCTAATTCAGGATATTGATGATCCGCACCAATTGTTGACGGTTATTGAGAAAAAAGGTTGATTATCTGAAAGTAACCGATCTTAAGCGAGATCTTTTTACTATGACAAAATTGGAATCTGATGTTAACTTGCCGGAACATCTTTTAAAAGTTAAACTTCTCGCGAAAGAAATAACTTCCAAAGGTGATACTGTACCTGATCACGAAGTTAGCTGGTTGCTGTTGTCAGGTCTCCCTAAAGTGTGCGACTCTTGTGCTCAAAACATTATGTCGAAACATGAAAGTGATAACTATAATTCTGAAAGAGTTATCGAGAGCATTTTCAAGGAGTACAATAGAAAACACAGAAACATAAAACAAGAAACTGGTCGGGATGAAAACTTCAAGGCAGAGCTTAATGCACTTCCGAAAACAACGGAAATAGCCAAGAAAGACTTAAGAACCTGTTTCAATTGCGGCAAAAAAAGGCATATTTTTTTTTTTTTTATGAAGTTCTTAAATAAAGCCAACACACAAGTCTAAAAAATTAAGTTAAAAGTTAAAAAACATAATATTTACAATTAAAACATATTGCCAGAAAATAAGGGCATATTGCCAGAAATTGCAAAAAGAAAAAGAAATCTGAAGATCATAGTAACAAAATGAGCCAGGAAAAACGTAAGGTGGAAAAACATTTTTCTGGAGTAGTCGTGATGTACGGAGAACACAAAGAAACTCATAAGAAATCAACATGGCTTATAGACAGTGCTTGTAGCAGTCACATTTGTAATGACAAATGTTGGTTTGAGTCTTACGAGGAACTCAAAAGTCCTATATTGATTTATGGTGTTTCAGATGAGCCAGTAGAGGCAATAGGCAAAGGGATCGTTCACTTTAAAGTTAATCTATTGAAAGGACGACCTCAATTTAGAGAATTGACTAATACTTTCTATGTACCGAAAATACCAGTCAATTTGATATCTGCAGGGACGCTCGATGCGAAAGGATGTGATCAACAGATCAGGAATGATAAGCATACAGTAAAAGACCCATATGGGAATATCTTCCTGATAGGTGAAAGGAAAAACAACTTGTATCAAGTGAATTGTTTTCCCACTGAAGTCAGATCAAAGTGCTACTTCAACGAAACGAAACACGACAAGTATCTCTTATGGCACGCCAGGCTGGGGCACATATCCCCGAACAAAATGAAGATAATTCAGACTAAAGGTTGTCTAAAAGGATTGGAAAATGTCACCATACCTAAAAAAGAAAAGGACACTTTTTGTGACAGTTGCAAGAAGGGTAAAATGACCAACATCAGTCATAAGAAAATCAGGAGTTTAAGATCAACTCATCCGCTTGAGTACATATACACGGATATATGCGGCCCTATGGAAACATCGAATGGGAAGAAAGCGTACGTTCTGACTTTCATCGATGATTATACTCGGCGTAGCTTTGTGGACATCATTTAAAGCAAAGACGCGGTATTTGAGAAAATAAAGTCGTTTACAGCTTATGCAGAAAGATCCAGTGGGCAGAAGATCAAGCATATACTCTCTGATCAAGGGTCTGAATATATCAACAAAGAAGTAACAAATTTTGTTAAAGAGAAGGGGATCAAATTTCAACATTCGTCTGCATATCAACCGCAGCAGAACGGCATAGCGGAGAGATATAATAGATCGTTATTGGAGATAGCAAGAACCATTCTTATCGATGCAGATTTACCTATTAAATTCTGGACATATGCAATCTGATGCGCTAATTATATTCTGAATAGAACGCCACACCAGAGTATAGATTTTGAGATACCGATATCACGATGGTACGGAAGTAGTGAACCCCCAAGTGTAAAACACATGAAGAAGTTTGGGAGCCTAGTCTACTTGAAGAAGCCGAAGATTAAAGTAAGGAACAAGTTTGACTCGAGAGTACAACAAGGGATATTCTTGGGCTATTCAACCTCAACAAGAGGATACATTGTATACAACGTTGATGAAGATAAAATTGTGGAAACACGGAATGTTCAGGTGAACGAAAATCGAAGAGGCAGCGATGTTCTAAAAGGAATGAAGAACAGAAGATTGAATCCGATCATAATCCAGATGACTCAGATGAAGACAAGTCACAGGAAGAAGATGAGAACAACTACTTCAGGCTACGTAGTAGACAAGTAAAGTTAAATCCCAAAATAAGTATAAACGTACAAGAATGTGAAAGTATACCTTCAAGTTATGCGGAAGCCATTCGCGGAAGAAGTGCACCAAAGTGGTTAGAGGCGATAAAGGAAGAGCTAGTCAACCTTGAACAACATGATTCGTGGATCGAATCGGAAGTTCCTGATTACGCCAATCCATCGTCCTCAAAATGGATATTTCGTATCAAGAAAGATAGTAAAGGCAGGATTGTAAAGTACAAAGCACGATTGGTGATTAACGGATTTATGCAGAGGAAGGGAGTGAACTATAGTAACACATATTCACCTACACCTAGCATTACTATAATCCGTATGTTCTTAGCTCTCGCCGTGCAAAATGATTATTGCATACACCAATGTGACGTTAAGGGAGCCTATGTAAACGGGCAGATTGATCGTGATATATACATAGAAGTGCCAGAAGGCGTATTCTTGAAAGATCCCAAGTGCAATGGACTTTAACTCATGAAGTCAGTTTACGGACTTAAACAGGCAGGCCGGAATTGGTACGAGACCATGCGGAACAAACTAACTCAAAATGGATTCAAAGTAACAAGGTCAGAGCCGTGCATATTTACATATCAGAATGGAAGAAATGATATGTACATCTTGTTATTTTATGTCGATGACATCCTTATTATGGGAAGATAAAACGCCATAATTGAAAAAATCAAAGCAACCCTAGATAATTTGTTCAAAATCAAGGATTTGGGTATTGTTAAAGAATATTTGGGCATGGACATCGAGTATGATACAGATCGAAGAAGAATCAGCGTTTCGCAGAAACAATTCGTCCAAGATCTATTGAATAAGTTCCAGATGGGTGACTGTAAGCCCGTGAGTACACCATTGGCAGAAGGATCAAGTCTGAAGCAAAAAAGACAGGATAAGAATGATAAGTTAGGCAAGGAAGATCACCTTAGATATAGAAGCATTGTAGGAAGCATCAGTTACCTTAGTAATGTGAGCCGCCCTGATATCACCTTTGCAGTAAATCGGTGTTCAGAGGTGCTCAACTCCCCGACAATCCTCGATATGCAGATTGTCAAAAGAATTCTGCATTATCTCCGCGGAACCGAAAACTATAAGTTAATATTTTCAAAGGGAGAAGATAGGATGGAAGCATACTCAGATGCAAGCTTCGGAGACAGATTTAAAGGAAAATCAACATCGGGAAGCGTAATTTTCTTGGGGAACAGCTTAATATCATGGAAGTGTAAGAAGCAAAGTATCGTAGCACAAAGTACACAAGAGAGCGAGCTGATTTCTTCTAGCGAATGCGCAAGAGAAATAATAAGTATTAAAACGACGCTATCCGAGTTGCATTTTACAAAGTTTTCGAAGGAAAGTGTAACATTCTATTGTGACAATCGACCCACGCTAAAGTTGATTGAAAACGAGTTCCAGGCCACACGCAGCAAACATATTAAACTTAAGTATTACATCATTCAAGATTATGTGGATAGAAGGAAGATAGATCTTAAATATGTGTGCAGCGAAAAAAATGGAGCAGACTTGTTAACTAAGGTTGTAAGTCAAGCAAGATTAAAGGATTTAGTTAGATGTTTGAAAGTAATTGACATCGGTGCTAAATGTTGAGTTATTCATTTTATTGATTGACTGACCCTTTGAATTGGAAGGGAGTATTGTAGGTTTGAATTGAGAAAAGCTTACCTGAACAATTTTCTAACGTATTTCAAACCTGAGACAATTCCAAGGGAAGTCAAAATAATCATGAATAATCTGAGGAAGGAAAAAAAACAAAAGAACAACGCAACAATCACGTTCAAATAAAGAAGAGATACAAATGATGCTATGGAGTATCGATTGTTGCAGAATGAACTCGTGGGCTGTTATAGTTGTGTTGTCACTGATGGTTTGTTAGTCAATGAAGGAAGAACGAAAAAAGATGGTGGAATACGATGACAAACAAGGATGTATTCGGAAGCCTTATTCGGTAAAAGATGCAAGGGAATATCGAAGATAAATATTCCTTGTTTCTACAAATAAGTGGCTCATGAACGCAAGAGATACGTGCCGGAAAACGGATTTGAAGTTCGACATTAGCAATTAACAGCTCCATTAGCAATTATTAAGTACGCTTCACTGCAACAGTATAAATTACTAATAATATACAATACCAATATTTTGCTGCTAACATTAGATGTTATCGTTATACATCATTGTTTATATATCATTCTTTCATATATCGTTTTTATAGCAACTTACCACTTCATGTATTGAAAACCTCAAAGACAATCCATTTATAAACTGGTTTTTCCCTGTTAGTGAAATGGACAGAAATTTGCATTGAAAATAACAATTATCATAACTCAATAACTAAACAAGCAATAATAATTGTGTTTTTATTAAGTTGTTACACGCAAGATTAAGCTAATGATAATTCTTAAAGGTTCTCATGAGAAAAAAAATAAGCCCTTAAGAATAATTGCGTCTTAAACGCGTCAGTGGCCAGGTTTACGATATAAAAAAAAAAAACTGCATTTTTCAAAAATAATTTATTTTATTTATTTATTTATTTATTTATTTATTTATTTATTTATTTATTTATTTACTGTAACTTGATATAGTGAAAGTTTAGTAAGAAGTTTTAAAAATCTTCATAAACAGATGCTTAAAAATTATTTTCAGATTTTCTTTTTTAAAATAAAAACTAAATTTATATATTCAAGAAAATTAACAAATAAATGAAAATAAATAGCAATAGAACTATGATAAGATTCTCCACTTATTAGGAAACTGTAATCATTTTATAAAAGAAAATATCTTAATCCATGTTTATTTCAATTAGACATCATACCATCTACAAGCGGTATTTCGCAAGGGCTCCTTCGTTGCTTGAGAGGCTACATTTTAACTAAAACGGTTAATACAAGATATAATGTCTTTAGCGTCCTACTATTGTTACATAAGCTATTCTAATATATTATTACATAAGAATTCTCAAATTATTATAAATATGTAATATTCTTAGTATTGTTACAGAATAATAAATAGAATTTAACATTG
>JAFIDM010019349.1:0-14608 GCA_023159025.1 Thereuonema tuberculata
GCACGTTAAAGAAAGGTTAATAATATATATTATATTCCTTTATTAAATCTATTATCTTTATTTTCTAAATTAGTTATCCTGCCTTATCTACTTTATATTTATTCACTAATTAGATCCATTTTCTTTGTCAATTGACCCTTGCACTGGCGAGCGTTGAAAGAAAGCCCTTGCCTCAGGCATGACAAGTCCTGCTTCTATATTGCCCCTCTGATTACAGCCAGACTGAGTTGGGTCAGGTTTGCTTACAGAACAAGTCCTCCCCTCTCCCTTCACAGGCAAGCACTGGCTCCTCTTTTTAACCCTTTCCTAATTTTTAGACTTTTCCGGGCCCAGCACAGAGTCGATTAAACTAATTAATTAAAGGATTCCACACTGCATTATCTGCTTAACCCTTCCCTTACATGTGCGCTAGTTAAACCACGGATAAAGCGTTACAATAGTTAATAAAGTAAAGTATTAAAGATATTTTTCAAATTTTGCAGTAACCCTTACACTGCCCAAGTGCATTTTTATTTCTTGCTAAAATGATAAAAATGCCTATAAAGTAATTTTGATATTACATTGTGTGAATGAATATTCAATGATTATCTTCTCTTTTGTTGAAATTTTGACTTTAGTTTATCAAACAATTGGTAATTGTACTAAATAATTACAATTTATGCTTTGATGTTTTATTTTTGTGCTTGTTTAGAATGTTTTTAGTGCGGGATTGCTTGAATGTGTGTGTGTGTGATGGAATGAATGAAATTATATACAGGATGTTCAAGAACACCTACATCCATAAATTTTGATATGACAATGCAAATACGGGAGGAAAAATATATTATAATACAGGTAATATAAAATAGAAGGAACAGAGGAAAAATGTTGTAAATGATGGGAAAATGTTATTTGTGGGGTTTGACTGTATATATGTACAGGGGTGATCAAGAGCCCTGTCCTTAAGCCTTAGGTATGAAACGTTTGTCTTGTAAATATTAGTGTTTTTGTTGTACTATAGCATTCAAAACTTGTGAATGAATGCGATTAAACAATCCCTATGATGTAAATGACCTAACATACCGTATGAAGCAGGATGGCATTGTTTAGGTTTGTTGCAAATAATGAAGCGTTGTCCCTTGTGTTTGTATTATGATTTGCTAACTTCCATTGATAAGGAATGGAAAAGAAAAAGTCTTAGCCATGAAACTATCTAAAGTGTAATGATTATAGAAAAACTCAGGGAGTTTTCTAAAAACAATTTGATTCAATAAGGACACATTGAATCATGGATTAAAGTTACAATTTCGTATTACGAGAAGCTAAAGGATTTAAATACGAAATTGAATGGTACGATCATGCCTACATATATATTTCATCGTTGCCAAGGTTACCAGACAAAGCAAGAAGAAATCTCCGATTCCGGGATTAATCCATGAATGTTAACGACCATGTACTTGAATAAAAGGATTCATATTCAGTACATAAAGCAGCTCTAGGAAGATTGCGGCGAAAAGAACTGTAAGTTGACTTTTCCTTTATTTTTCCTACACACATTCATTGACGTACAGATGAAGTAATAATAGAGGCCAATTACACTGAGAATAGGACAAAGATACAAGTAAATGCAAGAGAACTTTATTATTCAAAGATTAAGAATTTAGTGTTAGGAACACAAATTCGATACGAGATTTACATGCATGAGAAAAGACATTTTCATACAGGGTGAAAACCATTTTATCGCTAATTTCAACTAAATGTTAAGGAACACTTTCAAGAAAGTCAAATATTTAGTGAGTGGTAGAAACTGTTATGCTGGTTAAGAATTGAATGCATTAAGGCATTGAAAATTGTAGAAGATATCCTAGTATTGGTCCATTAATTGCTTAAGGAATTAAACCATATGTTTAACTACTTATTTTAGTCTGTAAATCATTCAGTCAACTTCACATCCAATAAGAGTTAAGTAATCGAGTTAAAGTAAAAGGTATAACAACCTTATAGAGTCTACATATACACACTAATCTAAGTTATGTACTCTCTCTCGAACAGTTTTTGTGAAGAAGCTTTTTGGTGTTCTATGTCTTCGAGCCAAAGATATTTGATGACCTACTTCTAAGCTTTTGTCCTAAAAATAATAGAAGTAGGTGGAAATATTCTTTGAGAGTTCAATAGTAAATATTTAATTTTAACGTACCATTTCAGAATGTCAGCACTTAGTATTCGAGATTGTAGCAAAGGAACACAATTGCAGCTACTTCCCTCAACTCTGTGGAATAGTAAACCTGTCCCTTCGTCTCAGAAGGAAAGTGAACAAGCAATTGCTGCAGTGAAAAATATTGCTGGTGGAGAACCAGGAAGAACTCAAGCTGATGAAACAGAAAATAATTCTAATAGAGAAGAAAACGGGAAAGAAGGTAGGAGTATTATTTAATTATAGTAGAACCCCGGTAATCCGAGACTCCGTGTAATCCGAGGTGAGGCTGAGTCCAAGGTCCCGCAGGCCGGCCAGTCAGTATCAGTCTGTTTGCTATTGTTATCGATTCGTTCGACAGTTTTTTAAAGTTGTAAATGCTTATAAAGAGTCTTTTAATGTATCTGTAACTTAAATATCTATTATAAATTAAATTTGATTCATTTTAGTTGAAAAATCTTAGTTTTTTTTTCTTTTTTCTGTACAGAGGCTTGAAAGATTGAAGAATTTTTACTTTTTAATTTTGACACATTTAAGAATGATTTTTAAAAGCAAGCTATAACATTGACTTTTATAATAAAGTTCATGGAATCAGATTTTGTATTGCCCTAAAGATCATTTTAATTAGAAGAACTTCAGAAATAAGCTTTACATTGGATATGAAAATGGACTTGCCGTTGTGAAAATTTTTGAGTTTCAGCAATGATTAGTAGCACCAACAATTCCTTAGTTGCACTTAGTATTTTATGCCACACTCAGATTTTTATTACAAGTGAACTCTTAGTTATGTAATAAAATAATAGAAGGAAGTGCAATGAAATAATAGAAGGAAAATAATAAAACTCAGTCATTCTTGTTACACGAGGATCCAAAAATAAAGTAGTAGATCCAACAATAAAAATAAATATAAAAATAAAATAAATGAAATATAATATAATGATTAATTAATCATAATTATATTAATCATATCATTTCTGTACAGGTGCTAACAATTTTTTTACTGTTGTCATCAAGATCAATTTTATTCTGGAAAATATAAGAATTTTTATTTAATGATCTTATAAAATGTTAATAAATTGCAAAATGATTTTATTATTATGCACTTACTACCACGTATAAACTATCAGTGATGGGAGGGGGCTAATCAAATAACATTTCTGTAGAGTTACTAACTATTAGGTTGTTTCATAATTATTGGCCGATTCCGGCAAGAGTAACTTGCAGAGCCAGTTAAAAAGGACGCATCATAGAAGAAACTACCAAATGAATTGGTTCAGTCCACATGTTGAAAAAGTTATTTTAGTCAGATCAAAGCAGTTTGTGATGGGATGGAGCAACACGATGTAAGTTTAGTGATTTTGCACGAATTCAAACTTGGACATGTGTCTGAAATAGTTGCTAATGTCAATAAAGCGTGGGTGTCGGCACGAATGTTAGAACTGTCTGTATACTGTTTTCAAAGTTCCATGCCAGTGATGTTGACATCGACCATAAGCCAGGAGCCGGTCGTCCGTTTGTGTGTGGCACAGTACAGTTAAGGCAGAAAGTGGAAGAATGCCCACCGTACTTGAGCTCAGTGCCGAACTTGCCATATCATCAGCGACAGTTTCCAGACATCTGGCATCTATGGGAAAGGTTAAAAAACTGGATCCTGGGTTCCACAAACACCGAGCAGCAGCAGATACGGCATCTGGAAACATGCATTGCCCTTCAAACACGTGAGGCTAGCACCCCCTTTTCTGCATAGGATCCTTACGAAAGTGAACAGCGCAATGGATCAGTAAAAGGGGAACCACCGAAACAAATGTGCATATCCGACTTGTATCCAGAGAAGGTTCTGATCTCTGTGTGGTGGACTGCCAAGACTGTGGTACATTATGAGTTTTTGCCGGGTGGGCAAACAATCACAATGCTGTGTACTGTCGTCAGCTTGACGAATGTCACCAGAAATTATGCAACAAACAACCATCGCTCGTCAATCATTTGGGTTCTATACTTCTGATGGAGAACAGCCACATGTGTCTCTGGGATGCATGAAAAAAATCAACTCTTTGGGGTACGAGGTCCTCCCTCACCCTCCGTATTCACCATACTTGGCCCCTCAGACTCTCAGATGCTTCACCATTTGGACAACTTCTGGAGGGGCAAATGGTTTGCTAACCATATGCTGTGATTCATGCCGTTAGCGATTTCTTAGATTACTGTGATGTCAGCTTCTACCACCATGGTATTCTTGCACTGAAAACACGTTGGGAACAGTGTATTGCTGCCGAGGTCAGATATGTTTCTGAATAAAATGTACTTCTTGTCTGTTACTGCTGATTTTGTTATTTATATCAGAATCGGCCAATAATTATGAAACAACCCAACAATTTATTGCCAATAAAAAGTTGATATTATGCGATTTAATTTAAGTTAATGTAAGATGTTCACATTTTTTAATTGTTTGAATAATGTGAGTATATAGTTTATTTACTATGATGTATCTTACTGGAAATTGTTAACATTTACAATTGTTACTATTGTAATTTCATGATTGTTGTTCAAATATCTGTTTAGTAAGAAGAAGGATGACATAGTCTTTCTTTTCTTTATATGTATTTATTTTCCTGATGAAAACCATCATTTAGATGGTTGAATATTGAAGAAATTATTGAAAAGTGAATGTTTTGGCAGTCTTTATTTTAAAAAAACTGAGACAGTCGCTTCCATTTCCAGTACATTCCACCACATCCCCGATTAAAAGGTTCTGTTCCTCGCCTCAGCTCTTGAATACTACCACTAGATGCAAGACGTCTGAAATGTGTAGCCTACGAATTGCGGTTCTAATTGTTTCGGCCAGATGGACCTACTCGTGTGAAGAAAACCCCACAAGCCAATGGGTCACACATGCCAATAAGGGACAATCCAGGTCGGCGGTGGCGGCTCTTGTAATGGTCTGGGGTATTTTCAGCTGCTACACATTAGACCTCTGATACATTTGCAGATATCATTGATCAGCGGACACTACATAACCATCCTTGCACATCATTTGTAACCGTTCATGTCATGCATTTACTCAGTTGTTCATTGGGTTTGAACCCAGTAGAACACATGTGGAATGCAGTTCACTGTGCCATCAATACAGGGTTTCACCACTGGCGAATACGATGGAATAGTGGGACCAATATTGAGGAGACATGGTGTATACTATCTACGTAGCACGTAAAGGTTGCGGAGTCCATGCCTCCATCGTATTGCTGTAATAATCCAATCGAAAGGAGGACCTACACGTTAATTGACATGTGTCTTAGTTTTCCTGGTAAATCTGTGTAGATTGTTAGGAAATGTCCATACCCAGGCTGATAAACCAAAAAGGAAAGAAAAGTGTATAATTGAGCTAAAATTACCGTATTTTACGGACTATAAGACACACTTTTTTCTTTGAAAAATTGTCTCCAAAATTCAGATGCGTCTTATACTCAAAATTAAAATAAAAATGTCCAGTGTTTGATTTAAAATTCCCGCCAGTCTTAAAAATGACCATATATCCGATGCCACGGGAAACCTATCTCTATGACTGTGTCTATAAAATGAAACCACGGTTGTGGTTAAAACCTCTCTGGTTACAGTTGTCACGTGACTGGTTGCTCTCACTTAGGAGCCTGGTCCCTTCCTTTTATAGACGGTGTCGGTTACAAGTTGTGCTTGTTTCCCGCATTTCATTAAAAAGCTCAATTCTGATTGGCCATTGTATTGCCAACTGAACAATAGGAAAACAGCTTTCTTTTACAACTTTTCCAAGCAATAGGCCAAGGTGAGTTTCAGCAATGATTACTAGCACCAACAATTCCTTAGTCCCACTAAATTGGGTCAGTTTTTTTTTTTTTTTAAATTGACCTTTAACACATTATGTTTTGCAAGTCCAGTTCAAGACAAGTTTGGATCGTCACAAACATATAAAAGAAGTCTACTTTAAAACTATAACATGACATGAAAGGAATCAAAAATATTCTTAAAAATTGCACTTTTGCACAGCAATGCTATCTTGTTTTACAATAAAATTAATGTTCTTTATATTTGTCAGTTTTATAAAGTGTGCTCTCAATTAGGCTAAAATCATGAAGTGGCACAAATAATATTTCGAATTTCATCTTGACTAATACAAGAACACATTGTTTTATTGCTACAGATGATTCTGTAATGCTGAAAGGTCCGGCAGATATATCTCAGGCTGATATAGAGAAAAGCCTGGAAGGATTTGTAGATGAATTTCTGCTTTCAAGTGATTTTAATGTAAGTATAATTGTTTTATCTTAATGATTCATCTTATATGTAAAGTTCCCATATTTTTTTAGTAGATCACTTCTCCTAAATGTTCTACTATTAAATATTTCTAATATCACACCAAATTTAAATGTAAAGACTACATTCAATACGAAAAAGCAAATTTTCGAAAAGATTGCGTCTTTTCTTTTTCAAGCCTAAAATAACAATAAGTTGAAGAACAATACTCCAAATTACATTTAACTCCTCAAGAAAATATTAACAATATTTGAAAACATTACCATTTAGTTACAATCTTTGTTTTCTTTAACGTAATATATTATACGGCTTAACAATTTAGTCCCTTGATTATAACACCATTTACTTACAATCTTTGTTTTCTTTAACATAATATATGATACGGCTTAACAATTTAGTTCCTTGATTGTAACCTTATTATTACATTTTGTGCACATTTTATCTACAAAACTTTTAGCTAATCTTATGAAATATTTCTCTATTTCAAAACCATCATTCCTATTCATATTTTTTCTTTTTGTGTTCCGGATACATATGCTTTCTATTATCTTTCTTATCTTGGTGTCTCTTTCAATACATAAAATTTTTATTTCATTGTTAATACAATGATTTCTGTTCACACAGTGTTCTGCCACTTCTGATTTTTCAATGTACTTGTTCCTAATGCTGCAACCATGTTCCGTCATTCGCTCCTTAACTGTTCTTTACTCTTGCTTTTACTTTTGTTCTTGTTCTTATAAATTTAATTTGTAATGGGTCTGCGCGCATTGGTTTTCTGCCCTGCCAGGGGGTGGCCGAGTTATCCGGACTGCCGGGTTATCGAGTGCCGAGTTTTCGGGACTCTACTGTAATATATAAACAATCTACAGGTTTTAAGCATCTTGAAAATATATGATTTTGTTTTTGTGAAGATTTAACATTGAAAACATTTATATTTATAAAGTTCAATGTACAAATTCGATTAGCCTGTCCATTAAAATATTTTTAGTAGCAATTATCTGGCAAAACAATCGCATTCTTTTTGTGACTCTGCTTACAACAGTGAAGTAATCTGAGAATGTATACCTTAATCCTCTTTTAATTCCACAGGGCTAATTCTTGTAAGATAAACCAACTCTTGAATGTGGTTTTCAGTATCATTCCACAAGTTTCATTACTTCTGATAACTGTGACATAATTACAAAATTGAGCTTTGAGTAATTTTGTTTGTGTAACAAAACGATTGCAAAAGTACAGTTTTGATTTCAGTTATCAAAGGAATGGAGATAAAATTGTTAGTGATGAAACTTTAGCCAAAAATTATACCACTATACACTTGTATTTGGTAAAAAAAATATATATATATATATTCATGGTTTCTCATGAATAAATACGAAAAATAATTTTTCATGGATCAGAGATTTAAGGATCAGAATTAAAAGAATTTGATTAATACTGGAAATTTCTCTAAAAAGTTTTATTGCTAAAACTATCAAATACACTTCCAGTAACTAAAAGTTATAAGGAAATAAAATAAAATTGTGCTGACCCAATACCAATTGTCTTTTCCTATGATTCCTTCATCGTACTCCTTTTATAAGTAGTTATAGAACAAAATTTAAAGTTACCATCTTGTAATGTTAAATTATAGAAGACATAGTATTGAGAAACACTTTACGCAATCTTTACACAAAAGCAATTTAAGATAAACTTTCACCTTAATAGTGAGGTTCATTTATGAAGGATATTTTTAAAACCAAATAACTGTTGGAAAAGAATATCATGTGCAATTATTTCACTATCAAAATAATTTGTTCCTTATAATATAAATGTACTTTCAACAAAAACCTTACAAATGTTTTTCTTTATTAGGATGCTCTTCTCAATTTATCGGAACTATGTTCTGCATCCACAATCCATGTTTTTGTAGCCACTGTCATCAACAGTGTATTAGAACGTTCATCGCAAGCCAGACGTGACGTGAGCCACTTAATGAGTTTCCTAGTCAAGCAGAAAGTACTGACACTAGATCAATATATTAAAGGGTTAGTATAAGCTATTAATTTTTTAACACTATTCCTAACTTGTTTGTTGTTTTTGTTTTTAAATTGCTGATGTTTTATTTTTTTGAAACTTTTTCAAATGCAAAAAAATAAAAGCCACTAAGATTGCAATTATCAATTTGATACTTTTTAAAATGTCATTATTCAATCCACATTGATTATTAAAATTTGTAGACTTTAATTTTTAGGCTATAATTAGAATTATTAACAGAAACATTAATTTTAAGAAGTCTTTAAGTAGCATGAAACAAATGTGTAACATAGCACTTAACATATCCATAAAAAAAATAATTTTCTTTTTTCTAGTATTTAAGACTTTTCATAATACAGTAAAACCTCGTTAAGTCGTCACTCCGTTTAATTCGTCATTTTCCTATTAAGGGCTATTTTTTTCTCTTGCATTTTCATGGTTCGATTACATTTTTAACATGCAAGGGAAAAGAAAACTTACCTTGTTATCTTTTAAAGAAAAAAAAAAGACTTAATTGCACTTTTTGAGAAATCAAATGTTTCGAAAACATCTTTTGCCAAAGAACACCATATTCCCAGGACTACATTAAACGATATTCTTTTATCGAAACATGTAATTCAAGAAGCTGATTGCAAAGACAAAAGAAAGAGAATGAGGAAATCGAAGTTTGACAAAATCGAAAAAGTTTTAGTTCAATGGCTAAAACATGCCAGATCGCAAAATGTGCCGATTTCTGCCGTGATTCTCAAAGAAAAAGCCATGGAAATTGCTAATGAGTTGAACATTGAAGATTTCGGCGGCAGCAATGGTTTGCTGGAACGTTTCAAAGACAGACATTGCCTTTCTTTTAAAACGATTAAAATGTGGTAACTATGAAAAGTGTATTTTTTTTATTTTCATGAATTTATTTCTGAAAATCTTGTTTTTCTCATAGAATCCTACAGCAATTCATGAAAATACTATATTTCAGTATTTTTTTTTTCAAAAATTCCACTCCGCCTAAGTCGTCACTCCGCTTAAGTCTTCAAAAATGTTTGGTCCCTTGAGTGACAAATTAACGAGGTTTTACTGTATATTTGAGAATTATCAAATACAGTCAATTACACAATTTTAACTGCATGTAAATGTTTTGTTTTCCATATTGATTAAAGAAAAAATGTTTTATTTTTTTAGTTTGCAGCAAATTTTGAATATGGCAGAAAAGTATGTAATTGACGTTCCAAGAATTTGGGAATATTTGGGTGAAGTTATTGCTCCAATGATTGAAAATAACAGTCTACCATTGAGTTTCTTAAAAGAAGCAGCACAGCCTTGCATTGAAGCTAAACTTGCTGGGATCTTAGTTGCCGAAGTATTACATGTCCTTGTGAAGAATGTGGTAAGAATTTATCATTTCTAGGCCTATGTTTGAGTGTTTATTAATCGAAAAATATTACGAAGTACTCAAGTGTCTTATTAACTTAAAAAAGTTTCTAAGAATTTTATTATAATGTAAAAGTTCCTTTTGTAAAAGTTGTAATGTTTTTCCTCTCTTAACCCTTTCACTGCTTTTCCTGAGGGCCTCAAGTTCTAATTTACCTAATCAACTTAAATTATAACATGTGGTCAAATCTATATTTCTTTATTAAATTTAAACGTTTAAGATTTTTTAGAGGATTGTTTATTTCACACACATGCAAAAGTAAAAAGTTAACAAGATGTGAAGCTGGGTTTGCTCAGTGCTTAATTACCATTATGGATTGCATCTGTAATTTTCATTCTTAAATATAGTTTTACAACTTTTTATTCTTGTTGTCTAGAAAGTTGAAGATATGCACTAGTTTCTAATCTGGATGATACGAGGGTGAGTCAAATGAAAACCTTAAAAATGTAATTAAAAATCAAAAACTCGCGCCATTGTTCTATAAGTTGGCAGGAGTGTTACCTAATCTTTCAAGAATGCCTGATAGGTGGCAGAATACTGGAGAGAGGCGAAACGCTGCCACATGACGAGTGCAAAATGGCTGTTGCGCTTGCGACATGCATCAAGGAAGAACAGCGTTCTGTCATACGTTTTCTGAGCATTGAAGGTGTGAAACCTATTGAAGTCCATCGGCGAATGAAGGTCCAGTATGGTGATGCATGTTTATCACTGCAGCAAGTGTATGAGTGGAGTAGGAAGTTCACGAATGGGGTGACTTCTGTGGCAGACAATCCACGCCCAGGTCAGACACACCGTGTTGTGACACCAGAGTCTATTGCAGCTGTTGAAGCCATTGTGATCGAAAATCGCCATGTGACCATAGATGAAATAGCCGCAAATCTGAACATTAGTCAGGACTCAGCACAATACATCATTCATGACGTGCTCAAATTTCACAAAGTGTCCACAAGAGGGGTGCCACGGCAGCTCACTGAAGAACTGAAAGTGCGACGCGTTGATGCCTGTGAAGAACTTTTGCGACGCTTTGAAGCAGAAGGTGATGGCTTTCTTGCGAGAATCGTTACAGGGGACGACACCTGGGTACACTACCACCAACCTGAAACAAAGCGAGCAAGCAAGGAATGGCTCCATTCCTCATCACTGAAACCCAAGAAGTTCCTGACGCAGCCATCTGCAGGAGAGGTCAAGCTGACTCTCTTTTGGGATGAACGAGGCGTTATTTTGCAACACTACATGCCTAGGGGAGACACCATCACTAGTGCATCATATTCCAATATGTTAAAACATCATCTTCGGCCTGCAATCAGATCAAAGCGACGTGGACGTCTGACTACTGGTGTCCTTCTGCAACATGACAGTGGGATGCCGCATTCTTCCCGTGCAACAGTTGCAACTATAAATGACCTTCACTTTGTGACTCTTCCACATCCACCATACTCACCAGACCTCGCCCTAAGTGATTATCACGTGTTTGGACCACTCAAAGAGGCGATGGGAGGAAAGAAATTTCGGTCCGATAAAGAGGTACAACAGGTGGTGCATGAGTGGCTGCGCACATGATCAAAAGATTTTTTTTCCAGAGGAATCTGTGCACTTCCTAAGCGCTGGAGGAAGTGTGTTGAACGTCATGGAGACTATGTCAAAAAATGATGCACCTGTATTCCACTTTTATTCAATAAATTAAATTTTAAAAAATATTTAAGGTTTTCAGTTGACTCTCCCTCATATATTGCTGGGAAAAGGACTGGCTTTTTTTTTTTCCTCTCATAAAGATATGTAACATGCACATTCTGCTTGCATATGTTTCTTTAAACTTTACAAAGCAAATTTATTTTCTAGGGCTCCCATAAAGTTGGAGAAATATGGAGATCATCAGGACTTCAATGGAGCGACTTCCTATCGCCCCAACAGAATGTTCAAGAGTTTGTCAAGGATAAGGTAAAGAAACATAGTTTTCTTTTTAAAATTAAATTTTTTGGGAAACTTTTTTTATAATTTTGATCAAATTTTTATTTAATGATGAAGAATTATTTATTGAGGTTTAACCCTTGAATTAATCATGATAGTGGATTCTGATTTGTTGTGTCTAATTGTTTGCACTTGACTTGCTATTTTGAAGATATTTACCGTGCTTTGTTTATTATAGAAACTAGAATTCACAGTTAGTCAAGGTGAATCTCACATCAATACCTGTATGCCCTTGGAACGCATAAAGGCTGATCTTGATGCACTTTTGAAACAGAATAACACTGATAATGAAGCTATATATGATTGGATAGCAGTAAGTGTAATTTAGTCATTTAAAGAGATCACATGCGCTTTGCTTAAAAATAACATTTAATTTTATATAAATAAGTATAAAGCTTAATAATTTAATCTTTGCAATATGAAACTGATTGGGATTGGGCTTGTGGATGATTGATAAAATAAAAAATACTAACTCAAATATTCTTATATTGGGATCCAAAACTAAAGTACTTGGTAGTAATAAAATTACCATTATGTTATGCTTTTGTTGTGCCCTTCCTTCATGGTAGTTTCCTCTTGTGGAAAGTTTCAACAATTTTGGATACTGATAACAAATATTGGAGGGGGGGGGGGGGCTTATTCAAATACCATTTCTATACAGGTGCTAACTTTATTTTTAGTTTTTTTGCTGTTACTATTAAAAGGATATAATCATAAAAGGACATAATCTTCGTTCCTTATCACCGCCATAAGATGTCGCTTTCCAATTGTTCCTTGCGCCGCCACCAGGGTCCCATGTTCAATACCCAGAATGCTACAAGCACCGTCATTTCTTTATACATATTCACCTGCAACCGAACTGTAACCCATTCTTGAGAAAGCCGTCTCTTGATGGCGAAACTAGTTGATTATTCATTTTTATTCTTGCTTTTTTATTTAAATTAATTGTATGTTTCAAATAATCAGGTGTACGGCTTTATCAATGTGTTCAAATACAACCAGTACACGTAAAGCGTTTCTAATTAAAAGGACATATTTTGGTATATATAAATAAAGTAAATATGATGATCACAAAACAACAAAAAATCATATATAGTGTATTACTGTACAACATGCAATAAAATTTTATAGTACTGACTGCTGGTTATTCTGTGATCCATTTGCTCCTCAGGACATCGTATTAACAACTGTTCTGTAGGGAGAAACAAAATTATACAGTAGAACCTCATTATAACGGACTAATAGGGGCTGAAGGTTGTCCGTTTTAATGAAAGTCCGGTTTATAACAAATAATTCTTATATGGGCGTAATGAAGCAGGGTGTGCATCAATGAAAATACAATAGTTAGCTACAAAAAGTGTTTATTACATATCAAATAAAAAAACAGCCTTCAACATAATAGGTTGAACTGAAAAAGATATGTACACATACACTGCATTAATCTTTAGAACAAGAAGGTCCTGGGGTTCATGTTGATTCTTACATTCATTGGTTTGAAAAAATAATTTATTTTCTGCTGGGTTTGTTCGATCGATGTTTAATCGCTTGCTTGGAAATGTAAAACTCGTCAGATAAAAATTAGCATCCTTTATTATTATTATTACATTTTTTAAAAACTGTCCGTTATAAGCGACGTCCATTGTAATAGGGTCTGTTATAATGAGGTTCTACTGTATAATCATAATTAATCCATATGAGAACATCTGATGCTTCATAATACATATCTCATCCCTACAATTTTTACACTTCCAATGGTCCAGGCATCTTCCATAGCACTGATTTTGTTCCCATAATACGGCCTGGGAAATGTTCTCTTCACTGTAAAGTTCAATTTTATTTGATTACATAGAGAAGCTATATTTTCATTTTCTAGAGTTTTTAAACTAGTTAATAGCACATTTGCTCACCTGAATTAATCTGACTTGGCAGTATTCCGCAGTTCGAAATCATCCTGTTTTATGGTAATGTGTATTGTTTTTTAAATGTTGTTGTGATAAGTATTCACTCCCACTCATTAAAGTTGTATTTAAAAAGTTTTTATCTGAAGCTTTCTTTCTGGATTTGCTGTTGATTATTGTATATTTGAAATTCCAATATGGTTGCATTCTTTCCTTGTAATTGGGAGGTGGTGGTTTCTAATTGTTGCCTGCAGTTCTATAACCAAAGCCTTTATTACTGGCAGTTACTGTTATATCATTTGATTTCAGTTTGCTTTTCTGTATATATATATATAGTCTAGTTTTTAATAAATATTGAAAGATTTTTTTATGCGTGTTGTATGTATTTTAGAAAAAATAATGAAATGTTTTCACAAAATTGGAGTTTATAATAATTTTTTATTTTCCTCCCCTTAGGTACACATAGGAGAGGCTCAAATACGAGAAGCAACATTTATACGTGTTTTAGTAACTGCCGTCTGTGAAAGTGCAATCACAGGTATATCACAATTTGTAGCATTAGAATGGGTGGATGAGGAAAAGTAACATTGTGGTCTGAATGGCCTATTGTGCATCCCATGCCCTTTATTCCTGTATATGTCCTAAATTTTTTATTTAAAAGCCTTTATTAATTTAATTGAAAAATTATAAATTTCCAAGTTTTGTGTTTTCGTAATTATTCAAACAAGTTTTTCATTATCCAAATATTGAAGTTTAGCAACCATAGTTTTTAATGAACTAAATTGCTTTTTTTGAAAAAAAGTTTTAATAAAAATTTTGTTCCTACAGTTGAAAAAGGAAATTATAGAG
>JAFIDM010019350.1:0-14605 GCA_023159025.1 Thereuonema tuberculata
GTCTTTCCCATTGTTTTTGTTCCCATCAATCTTATTGTATCTCAATATTATTGTAACATTTTGGATGTATTACACTTGGCTTTCTACATATACTATATCTTTGTAAGCCGTATTATTGTTATGTATTCTGTGTATTAGAGAAGGAGTTTTTTAAACGTCCGAAGAAGCAGATTTGAATACAATTTGCGAAATATCACGAATAAAGGATTTCTGAAAGTTAACGTGTAGATATGGAGAATTTTCTATAATAGTAAATCCTTGTTGGTGCACACGTTGAACCTCGTCATTCTGCTATCAGTTTCTGTTAAAGAAATCAGGTATACATGATTGGTAATTCACTGTTTTATCGGCATTGGTAGGTTTTGTGTATTGACATTATTCTCATTTCTAATTCCATGACGTCTAGGAACGATACGAAATTCAGTTTCCATGGTTAACTGGTTGTTTTCATGTATTTTATTGAAGCATGTTAGGACCTCATATTTGTTAATTTTGTTTACAACTCAGAACATGTCGTTCACCTATCTGCACATGTACGTGAAATTATCTTTCAAGATATAATTTTTCCAAGCACAATCCCTATGTAAAGCATTACACATTCCGCAAGGAGTGCAGCACGAGGGGATACCAATGAATTAGTCTACTTTTTGTAAATAAATAATCTTAAAAGTCTGTTCAGTTCTTGGAAACCCTGCTCAATTCTTGGAAATTCTGAATTAATAACCTAGAAACTTTCATTATGGCGTTCTCTTTACAAGCTATTATGAGCCGTATCTAAAATAACTCGTTCCCCCTTCGGCTTGTGGATTTTTGGTAACCCCCTGAAAATAGATATATAAACATTTTCTTGGAAAAGTTTGTCCCTCTCCTTTAAGGACATAAGTTTTCTTTTATTCATGGATCTGACGATTTTGATATTAGTTTAATAGCTGTATCTTTAGACATTTCCATCAGATATATGCCCTTTGTCTTGTTGATAAATGTGTGCCCATATTCACATAGTTCTGTTTATCGATAATAACCATAGCTTCTCCTTTATCAGCGTTTATTTCCTGGAATTGGCTAAAACTAATATCTTTGTTTTGTTTTGTATGTATTTCAATAAATATCGAGTTGTTGTGTCATTTAGAGAAGATTCTTTTTGTTTACTTTGTTGACAACTAAGAACAGGTCATCCAACTATCTGCACATGTACATGACATTATCTTTTGCGATATAATTTATGCGAGCACAATCCTGGATGTAATGCTTTACACATTCCTCAAGGAGTGCAGACGAGGGGATACCAATGAATTAGCCTACTTTTTGTAATTAAACTATCGTAAAAGTCTATGGCGTGGACAGGTATCCAACAACCTCAAAGATCGAAACCAGATCATTTTTGGGATATGTCTGACCATTGTCCTTATTGTATACATCAATTGAAAATTTGAAGGCACTTTCTCTTAAGTTCAATGGATAGTGCTGTTGCATAGCTTTGACATCGAAAGAAACGAATTCAGTTTCAGTTTGAAGGGCATGGTTTGAGAATGTCCTTGAGAAAAAGTTTCCTGTTGCTAATAATATACATAGAGCGTTTGTTTCTCTCTCTCTCTCTGGTGTAACTGTCTTTATGACAGGTTACAATTGGACGCTCTCCATTTTCTCCTATCCTGTGCATCTTTCTTCAATTGTTCATACTTTCTTTCCTTTTTAACATCATCCAGCATTCCAATCCTTCTTCTTCCTCTTCCTCTCTTTCCTTCCACTTTTCCTTCTATTATTCTTTGTTGTAGACAATTTCTTCGTAGCACATGTCCTAACCAAGATGCTTTTCTCTTGTGTATGGTTTCGAACAATTTCCTTCTTTCACTTATTCTTTTTAAAACGTCCTCGTTCTTTACTCGATCCGATAATTTCATTTCTAACATTCTTCTCCAGAGCCACATTTCAAAACTTTCTAGAAATCTCTCTTCCTTCTTTTTAATAGTCCATGATTCACAACCATACAATACCACACTCCAAACAAAACATTTAGCAAACCTTTTCCTTAAATCTATTGAAATGCCTTTTGATGTTAACAATACTTTTACTTTTTCAAAACCTCCTTTACCCATTGCTATTCTACTTCTTATTTCTTCAGTACAACTTCCATCCCATTTCACCAGACTTCCCAAATATTTAAAAGCCTTTTCTTGCTGTATAATCTTTCCCTCTAAGGATATATTAACATTACCTTCTTGCCTGCTAATTCTCATCACCTTGGTTTTTCCCACATTTAAGTTCATTTCCCAAATACATAGAGCGTTTGTTTAGCCATTGTAAATTCTGAATTAATGATCTAGAAACTTTCATTATGGCTTTCCCTTTACTAGCGATGAGCCGTATCTTAATTAACCCTTAATCTTAAAACATAAATCTTAAATCAATCTTAAATAAATAATCTTAGGATTGTGGATTTTTAGTAAGTCCTTGAAAATAGATAAATAAACATTTTCTAGGATAATTTTGTCCCTTTATGGACATAGGTTTTTTTTTATGCATGAATCTGACCATTTTGGTGTTGGTTTAATAGCTGTGTTGTGACTTAATAATTTGGTTAGAATTATACATTTGATACGAGGCGTAATTATTGTGCGAGTGACAGTGGACACGGAAATTGGGTGCGAGACGCAGTTATTGTGTTCGTGGCAGTGGATTTAGACGTTGAGTGCGAGACTTAGTTTTTTGGATGTATGGCGGTGGACATGTGCAATTGAGGGCGAGATTCAGTGCATTTGAGTTTGAGGCTCAGTCCACGTGGAAGACCCGACAGTCTAGTTGTTTTGGCGCGATGCTCAATCACCGAATGCGTGAATACTGTCAGTCACCATGCAGTCTACAATGACGACGAAATCAAGCGGAGACGAAGCAAGTGAAGTTGTAGTTGTAAAGTAGGGGAAGATAAAAACGTCTAATTATATTCCCTGGTTGTGTTTAAAATTTTTCTTTTCTTAATCCCAATGCGTAATCTTAGAAAGGAATGAGCTATATAAACCAATTAACTATATCATAAATTCATACTACACTATGAATCAAGAAATGAATCCGTAGTTAATATAAAACATTTAATGATATGTAACTGTCATAAATTACATACGCCTCTTTAGGCTTATCATTCAATAATGGCTACTATATAGCGTTTGGCTTTGACTACAAGCTCAGGAAATATTAGAATATCTACTAATACAAGTTGTACTTTTCCCACAAAGTTCTGTTACTTTTAAAAGTTCATAATCTTAATTCTTGTTAACATATCCGAATTCTCAAAAATTCTTTGCAAATTCCCTTCTTTTAATAGTCTTTATTTGTAATCGTTAAAGTTGCCGAATCTATCTATACTGAATTACTATCTAGTGTTTGAAAGATTCTGAGTTTATCCACTCACTTCGAGGTTTAGTGTTGCAAGAAACATAAAAAGTCGTACTCACACGACTTGCTTCTGTTACGATATTAAATTATTGACCAAAATAATTTAATTAGTTATAGTGAATTTAAAAAGCATTTAGAATGCTTGAAAAGAAACTTATTTATTTATTTATTTTCTTCAATTGGAAGAGTTGATTATTAGAATTTGAATATACAAATTAGTAGTGAAACGTAACGAGTAGTGACGTCATATAATGGAAAAGCGAGTCTCTTCGTTAGTTAAGTCAAGCCTGAGTCAAGCGTCAATTCAACTTAGTGAAGCTTCCGTTAAGTCAAGTCAAGTTCAATGGAACTCAGAACAATGCAAGGGTTCAAGTGAGCTCAGATTAATTACGTTAGAATGGGAGTTGAGTTCAGTGAAGGCAAATCAATTTGAAGTCCAATTCCAAGGATAGAATATTCAAGGACGAAATCACACTTGAATATATTGTGTGAAGACAATTCCGAAGACTTGAATAGAACCGGATATTATCGTAAAGATAGGGCAGCAACTTGGAAGACCTGGAATTGCAAAAGGTGAATCCAGTTAAGACGAAATATAGAGTGACGGAAAGCTGTGAAGATTCCGTAGTCAAAACCGCAGTAACACTCTGGATAAATAATTGGACGAAGCCCACCTGCTATAGAAGCAAGTAATATTAAATCCTAAAGATTTATTTCAGAAGTATTGTTTCCATTGAGAAGGAAGAATTCCTATTAGCATAAATTTTCGTAGAAGACGAAAAGCCGAAGAATTAGTCGAAGCGAAGATAGAGCTTTTACTAAGGATTGCCAAGAAGAACTCACAAGTAATTATCACAATTATGAAGGAAGTTTAATTAGTATTGTGAAGAAATATATTTTCCATTTATTCGAGAAGACCGAAGTGTCGACCTTAAAGAGAAGCGCTATAGTCCTAAAGCGCTCCGTTCTTAAGGATTATGGGAAGAAGAAATCAAGTGTCTGTTGAGACGGCGCCAAGTTCAAACGTGCTACGGAAGGATGGTTCCTATGAAGGAAGTTTCTGTTGATACAAAGAAGACTGGCAGAGGAATTCCAGCCGATTCGTTTCAACTTAGATTATCACAACTAGGTGAAAAGCCGATAGAAAACACCGAACTGTAAGTAGTTATTATTTATTTACATTTTGGAGGGAGCAAGACGCTCGCTATCAAAAGTGGATTAATTCCATGAAGTGACAGTTCCGTGATTAAGTGCATTGGTAGTGAACTTTGTTACAGTGAATACGAAGTTCAATTAATTTCACAGAGGTGAAATGAAAAGCCAATTTATATTAATTGAAAATATCTTTATTGAAACTATAAAGATTGAATTAACTCACCCAAGTTAGTGAATTGCCATTAATCATTAGTTATTATTCACACAGGTGAATTAGAAGCCATAATGAAGTTCACACAGGTGAAATTAAAATCATTAACGAATTAATTTCAAGAGGTGTTATTTGTGATAGGAACACTCGCGTTTGCGAACGTTACAGTGACAGGATTACTAAAGTGAAAGTAATTTACATTTGTACTTTAAAGCAGTGATACTAAATATCAGAAAGCGTGCTTATTAGTATTATTATTATTTTGTAGTGTGCGAAGTTATTAATTAACAAGCTAATTGCGCAACTGCTATTTATGAGAAAATATCAAGATGATATTTATAGAGATAATTATTACGTGAAGTTTAGAACTGGAGCTGACTACATGAACAGTAAAACTGATAGAAATATCTATTTTATACATAATTCTTTTAGAAAAGAAATTTTAAGACCACTCAAAAAATCATTTTATGATTTTTATCTGGTTCCCACTTAGTTTCTTGTTACTACTCTCCTACCAAGTAGGTGTTCTGCACTTTACCCCAGCAGCTTCTCACGATGGTTGAGCTTTCCATTGTATCCAATTCACATCTACTGATTAAATACCCTAGGTTCCAGATCGCGTACACAGGATTCGAACACTGATCAATATGGCGGCTTGCCATCAACACTCATACGATAACACTGTTGTCGGCTTATCACCATGGAAACTTCGTAGTTTCACAGATCAACGCTTCCATGGTTGCGCTGAATTAACAATTCTGTTTTCGTCGGTCTTCGGCATAATTTTCCTAAATTCTGCCTTTTGCACTTGGTGAATCACTGCTCACCGAAAACACATCCATTGGAAACGACGTCCGCTCGCCATTGGGATCACAACGAGAATCACTTAACAATCACTATTGTTCTATGTGCATGACACACAGAGCGTACTCTTACTTTGTTATGTATCACTATCCCATTTGTGACAAGAAGACCAACCTACACACTGAGTAAGTCTGTCCAATACTTAAAGAAGAGGGACAAAATTATCCTAGAAAATGTTAATTTATCTCTTTTCAAGGACTTTCCAAAAATCCACAATCCAAAGGGAGAACGGGTTATCGCTAGTAAAGGGAAAGCCATAACGAAAGTTTCTAGGTTATTAATTCAGAATTTACAATGGCTAAACAAACGCTCTATGTATATTATTAGCAACAGGAAACCTTTTCTCAAGTACATGCTCAAACCCTGCTCTTCAAACTGAAACTGAATTCGTTTCTTTCGATGTCATAAAGTTATGCAACGCACTATCCATTGAACTTAAGAGAAAGCGCCTTCAAATTTTCAATTGATATATACAATAAGGACAATGATCAGACATATCCCTTGGCGCAGCTTAGCCACAGCTGCTTTTGCGCCATAAAAAACCCAACCAACAAAAGACATATCCCAAAAATGATCTGGTTTCGATCTTTGAACTTGTTGGATACCTGTCCACGCCACAGACTTTTACGATAGTTTAATTACAAAAAGTAGGTTAATTCATTGGTAACCCCTCGTCTGCACTCCTTGAGGAAAATGTGTAATGTGTTACATTCAGGATTGTGCTCGCATAAAAGATATTATCTTTTACGCATATCGTAAAAGATAATGCCATGTACATGTGCAGATAGTTGGATGACCTGTTCTTAGTTGTCAACAAAGTAAACAAAAAGAATTTCTAACATACTCCAATAAAATACATGAAAACATCCAGTTAACAATGGAATCTGAATTTGGTTGCGTTCCCAGACTTCATGATAATTAGAAACGAGAATAATGTCAACACAGAAAACATACCAATGCCGATATAACAGTGAATTATCAATCAGCTGTACCTGATGTCTTTAAAACGAACTCATGGTGGTACGAAGAGGTTCAAAGTGTGCGCCAACAAGGATTTACTATGTTTTGAACTATAATGAATACAAGATATTTTTAAGGAGTAATAGATATTCCATTGCATTGACAGAAACATTGGAAAACCAATGAAATGAATTAAAAATGAAAAAGACGACCACCATTCACAAATGCTTGATTGAAAATAGGTCTCAATGTCACATCACGAAGGTCTATTCACGATGCATCTCACGGAATAAAGTAAAGCCAATAACACCCTTTGTAGGTTCCTAAACAAAGCTAATAGATATTCCTAATAGATCACGTAACGAAGCTTTCCTGCACCAGGTTGTTTATGGTTTAAAAGGTCATCAGTATCCCCTAAAATTGCATATACGTGGGTAAAACAAAACTTCTGCTACAAACGCGCATTTCGGGACGCATCAAATCCATTGAAAAGCCTAACATGCAGTATTGCACCGCCCATTATTGCATCAGCACTGCACAAACTATCAACACTAGTGATCCCATAGTTTACACCATAGTTAAAGATGATTGTTTACGTAAATTCTGTGAACAATTCTAATCAGGGAAAGGGAGAGTTACAATACAGACATTTCCAATCAAAATAAACAACGACGATGTTTAGATAAATAAAAAAAACCTTCATACTTCAACATAGATCCTACACACCCGTATGTAACTCCTCCCTCACCGTAGTGAAATGAGAGATGGGTTGCTCGAGACGTTAGAAATTGCAATAACTGCAACTGTCTCATTATCTTCTTACACCCAAAGAAGAAAAACGTGTATATATAAAGATGATGGAACAGGAGAGAAAGTAATGTTACTACATTAAGAAACACGAAGTATAAAAGAAGAGAAGAATAAAACGATTTTCTCTAAATGATAAAACAACTCTGATGTTTTTTTTGAAATAAAATACAAAACAGAACAAAGATATTAGTTTTAGCCAATTTCAGCAAAGATATTATTCACACTATAGGTGATAAATGAGTAGTTATGGTTATTATCGGTATACAGAACCATGTGAATATGTGCACCACATTTAACAACGAGACAAAGGGCATATATCTGATGGAAATGTGTAAAAATGCAGCTGTTAAACCAAAAAATAGTCAGATCCATGAATAAAAGAAAACTTATGTCCTTAAAGGAGAGGGACAAAATTACCCGAAAAAGTGTTTCTTTATCTATTTTCAAGGGCTTACCAAAAATCCACAAGCCGAAGGGGGAACGGGTTTTTTAAGATATGGCTCATAACAGCTTGTAAAGAGATGGCCGTAATTAAAATTTCTAGGTTATTACTTCAGAATTTCCAAGAACTGAACAGGGTACCTGTTCACATCAGAGACTTTTAAGATAGTTTATTTACAAAAAGTAGGCTAATTCATTGGTATCCATTGAACGTCATGGTATTTAGAAATGAGAATAATGTCGATACAGAAATCCTACCAATGCCGGTAAAACAATGAATTACCAATGATCTGTATCTGATGTCTTTAACAGAAACTGATGGCAGTATGACGAGGTTCAACGTATGCACCAACAAGGATTTACTATGTTTTGACCTAAAATGAATACACGATATTTTCAGGGGCAATAGATATTCCATCATTCACAGAAACATTGGAAAACAATGAAAGGAATTGAAAATGAAAAACACGACCATCCAGTAATGCTTGATTGAAAATATTCTCAAAAGCATATCACGCAGGGCTGTTCAAGATGTACCACATGGAATAAATATTATCAGTAAAACCAATAACAATCTTTTGAGGTTCCTAATGAAAGTCAACAGATACATTTCTAATAGGTCATTTAACAAACCTACCCTGCACCAGGTTGTTTTTTATTTAAAATGTCACCAGTGTCCCTTAAAACATGCATATATGTGTGTTAAAACTAGACGTCAACTATAAACGCGCATTTCAGGATACACCAACGCCCTTAACAGATTAACATGCAGTATTGCACCGCCCACCACTGATTCAGCACTGAACACACACTATCAATACCAATGATCCAAACGTTTATGCAATAATTAGAGATGACTATTTACGTAAATTTTGTGGCCACTTGTCATCAGGGAAAGGGAAAGTCACAGTCAGGCATTTCCAATCAAAATAAACTATACTATGACGTTTGGATAAAAAAACCTGAATCCTTCAACATAGATCTTATATAGGCCTATGTAACCCCTCTCCCACCAAAATGAACTGAGAGTGGGATTGCTCGAGACATTAGGAACTGCTTTAATTACAACTGCCTCATTGTCTCTTACACCTAAAGAAGCAAATCGTAAATATGAGGATTTTCGAAACATATATTGTGTTTGTTTTTCTGAAAACGGTGCATTTAAAAAAAACTGAGGAAAACGAAAAAGACAGACATTCTTAACTTAATTTCTAAAAATTTGCTATTTTTGAGAGACGAAGACGCAAATAACAGTAAATTACTAAGTTACTTAAAATAAATTATTTTTATTATATTTTTCTTCAATTCAAATTGAAACAAAGTTACAGGATTGATTGTCTGTTACTGTTTTGCTTTCTTTTTGTAAAGTGAAAAGAAGTTTTATATGTTTTTAAAATTCTAGAGAAACAATATAGTAAACTTTGATATTTCTGTAAGTAAAAGAGAGAAAAATCTTTAAAAAAACCTATGCCTTCTTTGCAATGCATCTATCTCCAATGAAGATAATAAATTTCGTATTATCTAAAATGATTTTTTTTCAAATGTTTAAATTCATGTAGTGCTATGAAATATTGTTGCGAACTGACTTCCAACTATTGTATGTCAATTTTAGATGACTGAAAATCTATTTTGTTGTTTCTATGAAAATTACAGGCGTTACTGTATTATGATTTTCTTGAAATGTCATTATTAATAATATATTTTCAGCGCATATTATTTCAAATATAAAGTTTATTAGTGCTATAAACACTTTATTAGATTAAATATTCAAATGTATTTCAAGCTTTTTGGTGCTATCAAAATTAAATACTTGAATTCAATTGGTGCAATAATAAAGTAATGATACTAAATATTCTAATTAAATATTTATTTGATGATTAAGAGTAAACTGGCACTCCGTCTGAATAAGATTTATTATTCAGCTTCTCAAATGTAAATAATCCAACATCAAAGCCCAATAGATTTCTTTATAAACCACCTGTAGGCTTGAAGAAAAGATTGTTGTCTTATTTGATTTCATGAATACCATCAGCAGATTCCTTGACTAGAATTAGACATTGAACTGTCAACTGATTTGAAAATGTCCCTACAGATCTTCCAAATATACTCTTTGCTATTGTATATTGTCTGTTGTCAGTTTCACAACTCCTCTACATGTTTCAATCTTATTGTAAACGTGGAAGCAAGTTGAACTTCTACTTTGGAATTCGTCAGATTAGTAAAAGTATTTATTTTATTTTATAAACTGACCAATTTTTTCTGATTTATCTTTGGGGTTCTTAAATAACTAACTATGCAATTCCTTCCAATCAAATGGTCATGAAGTAGATTTAATCACTCATTATATTATTCATCATATAATATTTAATTTATATTTTTTGACCTGCAAAATTGTCTATAAGTAATTTGGAATTTAAGTATTTATCCCCAATCTCACAATATGAAATTTTAGAAAGAAGTTGCATCAGAAAAATAACATTTTTCGAATTCCGAAGAAGGTTTCACTCGCAATCAAATTTTGAAATTCCAGAAGCTTTTTCTCATGGACTGGCCACACGATAGTTTTAGCATATCTGTGGTATATCTTGATTTTATACCGTTTCAATTTTCTGCAGCATACGAAGCATGTGCTCTGAAATTGTACTTTCACATGCATCCAAATTATTTATATTAAATATTGCCAATGAAATATAATTCATTAAAAAAAAAAAAATTTGAACTTCGTTGAGGGATTTTTCTAGTCTGGGAGAAATTAATTCGACATTTCGGCGCTATCCCGTAGTCTTCTTGTCCAAGTTATTGACAGAGGCTCAATATGTTGGTTTTCATATAATTTCATCCCTCATTCAATGACGTCATTTTACTGCAATCTGCGTATTTCTTAGCTTTTCAGTTTTCTGCAGCATACGAAGCATGTGCTTTGAAATTATGAAGTGCATCAAAATTATTTGTAATATCTATTGGCAATTAAATATTATTTAATAATAATAAATCTGAACTTCTATGAGGGATTATTCTAGTCTGGGAGAAATTAATTCGACATGTCGGCTCTATCCGATGAACCGTTGTCAGGAGACGTTTCAAAGTTACATTACAAAAATGTCATTTGATCAAAGTCAGTGTTTTGGAAACGAAGATTTCGGGGTCTTCTTGTCTAAGTTATTGACAGAGGCTCAAGGGACCGAGCCGATATATCGAATTAATTTCATGTGAGTAGAAATATCCCTCATCAAAGTTTAAATTATTTCTTTATTTAATTAATATGATCTACTTCTCCTTCAAATCCAGGTTAGTCTTATGGCTCGAATATCTTGTATTCTAAAATCAGAATTTGATAATTGGAATTTCACATTTCATTCATGTCCTACCATATTCTGAAAGAAAATCACAAAAATTCTCATTATTTACATTACTTCAATATTTTGCTATAAATATTTTGGTATTTAGAAATTTTTCTAATAGATTGATTACAGTGTAGCTTTTTTTACCAGCATCAGTCGGATCTAACATAGGATGTTCGTTTTCATGTTATTATATCCCTCATTCTATGATATCAGTTTACTGCAATCTGCGTATTTCTTAGCTTCAAGCACACGGTGACGAAATTTTGAATTATTATTATTTATTTTTTTTGATAAAGCAAAATCTCATGTTCTGTAAAGTGTTCAGACCAAATTTGGTGAAGTTTGGCGCTATTTGGCTCTAAACACCTCCTCTTTAATTTTGCCAGCCGGTAGAATGAATATTTTTAAGAATTTTTGAAATTAATGCAGATCTGTAAAATGTGTAAAACAAAATTCAGAAGAATTATGTTAAGGAGTTCTTAATAATTAGAGATAACAACAAAGGAATTATTGGAAAAAGAAAGTGAAAAAGAGAACGTATCAGATTTTAAAGGGGATATGATACTAGTAATGTAAAATATATAAAGATGATGGAACAGGAGAGAAAGTTAATGCTACTACATTGTGAAATATGAAGAGAAGAATAAAAGGATTCTCTCTAAATGATAAAGCTATTGTGATGTTTATTGAAATAAAATACAAAACAAAACAAAGATATTAGTTTTAGCACATTCCAATAAAGATGTTATTTATACTATAGCTGATAAAGAAGAAGCTTTGGTTATTATCGATAAACAGAACTATATGAATATGGGCACACATTTATCAACAAGACAAAGGGCATATATCTGATTGAAATGTTTACAGATGCATTTATTAAACCAAAATCAAAATCGTCATATCCATTCAAAAAAGAGAAAAAATCTATAAAAAAACTTATGCCTTTTTTACAGTACATCTATCTCCAGTCAAGATAATAAATTTCGTATTATCAACAATGATTTTTTTTTAATGTTTAAATTCATATAGTACTATGAAATATTGTTGCGAAATGACTTCTAACTATTATATGTCAATTTTCGATGACCGAAAATCTATTTTGATGTTTCTATGAAAATTACAGGCGTTACTATATTATGATTTTCTTGAAATGCCATTATTAATAATATATTTTCAGCGCATATTATTTCAAATATAAAGGGTGACTATATATAACATTGGTGCTATAAACACTTTATTAAATTAAATATTCGAATATATTTCAAGCTTTTTGGTGCTATCGAAATTAAATACTTCGAATTCAATTGGTGCAATAATAAAGTAATGGTTCTAAATATACTAATTAAATATTTATTTGATGATTAAGAGTAAACTGGCACCCCGCCAGAATAACATTTATTAGTCAGCTTTTCAAATGTAAATAAATCCAATACCAAAGCCGAATAGATTTCTTTATAAACCACCTGTAGGCTTGAACAAAAGATTATTGTCTTATTTGATTTTATGAATACCATCAGCAGTTTTCTTGACTATATTTAGACATTGAACTGTCATCTGATTTGAAAATGTCCCAAACAAATCTTCCAAATATACTCTTTGCTGCTGTATATTATTGGTTGTCAGTTCTACAACTCTTCTACCTTATCAAAAGAGTCTACATGTTTCAATCTTATTGCAATATGAATCGGTTGACAGAAAGAGGAATTTGAAAATTGAATGTTAAGAGGAAATTCTTAATGAATGATTTGTTCACTATTTCAAAGGAAAAAAAAAAATAACATGAATAAACAGTTAAACTTAATAGCATATGAAACTCTTTTTCACTGATTAATTTTTGTCAGATAATATTTCACTTTTAGTTAATTCGTTTCTAAAGAAAGGACAACAAATGAATTACTTCACGCTACAACTTAAAAATAAAGTAATTTTGCCTTTGAACTTTGGAAAAAAATTATTGTTTGATATATTTAATTGCTTAAAAATTTATTAAAGGCTTTACATGATCCCTGTATAATAACAATGGAAATGCCAAACATATCTTAATTTTAATAAGGAAAATTAAATTGATCACTTTGGCTAAGAAAAATCATATCTGAAGTATTTAAATTTCTAATCATAGCGTGTCACGTAGATCAATTTCTGTTTAAGGAAACATAAGGCATAAAGATGCTCTGCATTGAAGCTCAAGTTTCCGCTCAATTTTGTTTTGTATAAAAATGCTGCGGTAATGATTAAAATGAATGATAAAGTGTAAGGATGTAAGTCTACTCTAATTTTTTTTTTAATTTAATGGATTTTTAAATCTTCGCAATCGTACAAAAATAAAAATTATAAATATTCATTATCAATTTTATTTGAATCTATTAATTAATTTCTGAGTATTAAGGAATTCTAAGGTGATAGTTCTTATCTAGTTTTCTTTTTCCCTTCATGAACCATATCTTCATGAACCATCTCCACTTTCTTTCTGAAAACATATTTTACTGACAATATAAATTTATTAAAATATACACCATCATTTTTATTACAGTATTTTTTATAGATTTAAAAAATTGCATCGCTTCTTTATATGACAATTTGTAATGCCATAAGGATAATTCAGATCAATGGTATTTAATCACAATACAAGGAAACTTTGAGATATAATTATTATATGGGAATATTTTCAATAACCATTGCCCAGTAATGCAAGTTAGTACATAGAATTAGTGATTATTTATTGTATGATTTATTATATTGTTGCGAACTGACTTCCAACTATTGTATGTGAATTTTAGATGACTGAAAATCTATTGTGATTTTCTAAGAAAATTACAGGCATTACTGTATTATAATTTTCTTTAAATGCCATTGTTCATATTATATTTTCAGCACATATTATTTCAAATATCAAAAACTTTATATTAATCAATATAAAACAGCATTTAAAAATCATAATAAAGCTAAATCAGTGAGGGCAGAACATCTATTAAAAACTAAAGTCATTCCTGCGATTGGAACAATGTCAAAATTTTAGAAAATAACATCTATTAGAATTAAGTTACAAGTAAAGGAAGCAATTTGGGATAAAAAAAACAAGCTAATAAATCGGTAAATAGAAAACATGAAATATCAGCCTTAAATTTTGATATTTCCATTTTTGAGAATAATTATAACATCAAGGTTCCATATTCTTCAAGTATATTCTTCCTTTTAATTTCTTGTGTAATTAATATTGATATAACTCCACACACCACATAATTTTTAGTATTTAAATAAAATTTTAAGTAAGGTAGTTGATGCAAATATGGCCAATGCTGGTAATATGGCCACATTGCCAATCTGCCGTTAATTGAAAAGGTATCCAAAATATAACGCTAGAATATTGATTGTCTGTTACTGTTTTGCTTTCTTTTTCTAAAGTGAAAAGAAGTTCTATATTTTTTTAAAA
>JAFIDM010019351.1:2422-14603 GCA_023159025.1 Thereuonema tuberculata
ATTCTTTCGACCTCTTAAAAGTCCCTACTGAGTATGATGAGACGGAATCAAGTTCTTCAGAAGAAGATGCAAATTACGAACCTGAATCCAAGATCGACTCATCCTTATCTACAATAGAAGATGATTCATCAAGGGAAAGCGAAGATAAAGAAATCGTTTCGCCTGCCGAAAATGAAGAGGATGAAGGAACTTTTATGAATTTAAGAAGCAGGCAGATTAAAAGAAAGCTCCGAGCATATGTAAGCAGATTGGAATCTACCCCATCAAACTATTCAGAAGCAATGTGTTGCAGGGATAGTATCGAATGGAAAGAATCTGTCAACGAAGAAATAGAGAATTTAGGGCAACATAAAGCTTGGTTGGAAACAGCTTCACTTGACTATGCTAATCCTCTTATGACACAGAGTGGAACTGAACAGGATGTCAATGATGCAAGAGACATCGTTCAAGAAGTTCAAAGGATAGCAGAGCAGGACTCAAAAGATGCTACTGACGTAAGACAAGAAGCAGATAAAGCCAAGGACGAAGCAAGTGAATTAAAGAAACAGGCTAATGACGATAAAGATCGTGCCAAAGAAGTTTCGATGCACTTGTTCAAGAAAGCAAAAGGCAAACTTGACGAAGCCCTGGAAAAGAAATCTAAGAGATTTAAAGACAATATTATCCAAGGGAGAGGAGAAAATTCACGCCGACTCCGATGCTAGTTTCGGAGACCGCAGAAACGGAAAATCCACTACGGGATTTGTGATTTCCCTGGAAATAATGCAACTGCACATAGAAGAATGAACTGATTTCATGTAACGAGTGAGTTCAAGAACTCATCGGACAAAAACGCATTCTTGGAGAATTAGAATTTGCAAAATTGTGCAAAGAAGTGTCGACGCAGTACTGTGACAACCAACCGACAATCCGATTGGTAAAAAACCAGTTTGATATCACTCGAAGCAAGCATATAGCTTTAAAATATTACGCTATCAAGGATTACGTTAAAAGAGAAGAGATTAACCTAAAATATGTGCCCAGTCAAGACAATCCGGCAGATATTTTGACCAAGGCTGTGAATGGTACGAGGTTTCAGGAATTAGTGTCAAAACTTAAAGTGCTATGCAGTTAGTGAACTGTTGAGAACAATGTAATGCAATGTTCATTTTTTGTTAGGTACTCCAGTGTAAAATGAGGGGGAGTATTGTGTTTGTGTGAAAGAAAACTTATCTTTCAGTACCTTCCATTTCACACTGAAGGCCTAAATAGATAAAAGCATTCCTGAATCCATGTTTTCAAAATGGCAGCGCCCATGTTGCCGATTTAGGCCTAGGACAAAATCTCGTGAGTGATTCAATTATCTGTGTTTTCAAGATGGCAGCGCCCATATCGCCGATTCAGGTTTAGGACAGAAATCTCGTGAGTAATTGTTAAACAATGATAAGCGCGCGAGCGGCCCATTGTTACGCAATTAACGAGTCCGTGCTCAGTGCATTTCGGAGAAGAAAAGCCACGCTTCAGATCGGCAGTTCGTTGGCAGTTTCGGTGCGGTGAGGTTGCTGTTCCTGGTCGCCGCACAAATGCAGTTCGTTGGCAGTCTCGGTGCGGAGTGGATGTATTCCTGGTTTCCGCACAAGGCAGTTCGTTTCCAAGTTAGCTGAAGATAGGATTTGTTCCTTATTCGCTGAAGTGCAGTTTGTTCCAAGATCCCAGTGATAACGATTAGGATCCTTTATCACTACGTTATTACGATAGCTGCGAAGTGATCAGCTATAGTGAAGCCGTTCGTTACCGCAGTGTGAAGTTCAAAGTTCCGTACTGCAGAACTCCAGTTTCTAAGTGAAAAGCTGCGATTAGTGTGCTTCTATTATTGAGAAGAAATCCCGATTGATTCTCTCAATAAAAACTGTGAAAGACAATGCTTTAAAGACGTATTCTCGGTGAAAAGCCATTTGGACGAAGATCGCTGTTCCATTTCGAACGTGGGTCGCCATATTGGATTCTAGGAGAATTACCGATCTACGACGTGGATGTCCGAAGTTCCAGTTCGACGGAAAGCAGAAATATTACCCAGTGAGTACTGTTTTATTTCAGTGAGTTTCGTACTCTCTTCGTCCAAGCCCAGAAGTTTTAAGATTAACTTTTAACCGAAGAATTGAGACTCTGGCAAGCGAGCCGAAGACGGACTTTCGATTAACTCGCACAGATAATATCTAACTTTAAAGCATTAAGTAATTAACGTTATAGAAATAGAAATGTATTTCTAGTTTATTTATCTTTTGAAATTCTCTGTGAGAGATTGTATTCAAATTTAAACTAAGATTGTTTTATTAAACGTTTTATTGTTTTGTTACACTTTCGCATTAATTTATTTTACCTTCCTAATTAAGCCTTGCATAGTCGGAACCATAGTAGCTCTCCAGTTAGCGATAAACCTCTGCCGAGGGAATTTAATTCGGATTATTTTTCCCCTCGTTAATTTATGGTCCCAGTGAAGTAAAAACGAATATAGTACATTCGTGCTACACAAAGGGTTATTGGCCGTAATAATGTAATTTATAATTAATAGCACACACCTTCAACGCATCCTTTTTACTTTTCAAATCGTTGTTGGGCGATACATCTTCTAGAAATCGACGAGCAACGTTAAGAATAATTTCCCTAGCTTGACTGTTGATAACCTTTCCTCGTCGAAATGTTGACTGTGAACCCGCGACCGTCATTTTCTCTTCCATTTGAATATTAACGAAAAGCCAGGAAAGGTCAACCTATAAGCTGCGTTGCATTCTGGGAGGTTCATCTTTCAGCGCACGGATAATAAGCACTTGAGAATTCGTCCACCCTTGGGAAGCAATGATAGCAATGAGAAAATCCCAACTGTTACTATGGTAATCCCATACTTGTTTACTGTACATTACTTTTGCTGACACTACTGCAAAGACTACCTACAATTAAATGATTTTGATTACATCAAAGAATAATTAGTATTAAAATGTCGATTCAAAAACATACTAAATTCACAAATGAAGTATAAAGATGGATCCCTTACTCGCCAAGCTATCTGCTTCAAAATGAAGTTTCTTAATTAACGTAGCTGCTTCGATTGGATCATACTAATTACTCTAACCGATGGGCGAACTGTGAAATGATTTAATAACTAATACTCATAAGTTAGAAAATTCCTGAAAATTTCTAAAACACAAGGACATTGGAAGATTATATCAGGAATTGGAAGATTATATCAGGAAAGGACTTTAAAATTTAAAGAATTAACTTCCTATAATTGTTATTTGGCTTTAATAATTTGAGCGTGATTAAGTGTCACGTTCTATTATTGTAAAATTTGTGAATTCTTGAGTTATGATATTATTGTTTAGTTTAGAAGAAAAATGGCTCGTCAAAGTCCTGTAAAAAGGACGAAATATCGCCTTTTAAGTTTGTAGTCCTTTATGAGTATTAGTTATTAAATGTTACTTGAAAAGTATTTGAGAAATTCAGTAATTGTCAAATGATTTAATTTAAAGCTTTTTAATAAATTTAATGTTACATTTCTTTCAATTTCTAGAATTTTCTAATTTATTTTGGATTTCCATTAAGGATAAGAAATAAATAGAGAACTATCTAAAACCGTAAGCATTTCTTCATTTATGTTTTTTTAAATAAAAATCTAAAAAAAAAACCCTCAATGAAATGTTCACAATTTTATATAATTCTTCATTCTGCAATGGCGCCATTTTGTGACTGCACAATGTTGCAGGGTGATGATTATCTGGCTAGAAACACCTGGATATTGAAAGAACCAACAATTACAAGACTTTTAAAGAATAAGGTGGGGTTTATTTTTACGAAATCTGGTGAATTCTACACAGCTTTTAATTTCTTCTAATAATAATTTATCTTTCAGATAAGAAATTGTAAGCTGGAATCAAATTATGCTTTCTTAATTAGCGAAATTTGTAGATTTGACTGCATTACTATCTGTGCCTCCATTTTTAAAGTCTTTATTGCTAAGCACGCGAAGTTTCACTGTTCCACGTGCAAATTTTAATCCTTTATTTGTTCATTTGTCTGCTTGTAAGCGCATCACGATAAAACAATTGGATGATTTTCATAAAATTTGGCATATAATTAATTTATTACTCAATTTAAAATATGACAAGGATTATTTTAGTCCACACCCCCATCCTCCTTCTCGAAATTGATGTCCCAGCGCTGTATGCTCAGTTCCTATTATGCTATGGAAAGCTGAATATACACCTAGTTGTATTAAACATCAAGTTTAAAGTACACTGTCCGGCCACTTTATTAGGTACACCAACCTAGTAGCGTGTTGGGCTTCCTTTAGCCCTCAAAACAGCCGGAATTCGTCGAGGAATGGATTCCTCAAGATGCTGAAAACGTTGCTGAGGTATTGTGTGCCATGCAGAAATAGATCAATTGGTTTTTTTTGCTCCAAATAAATAAAAAGGTTTAAATATGGGCTAGTTCATATTTAGACCATTTGGTAAAATAACATTAAGTTCAGTTTCCGCCATTACCAAATGGTTCTAAGCAATAAATAAACTATGCTAGAACAAGTTTACAATGCCAGTAATGTCATGCATTTTACAAATCAGCTTTTGATTCAATAGAATTTGATTAAGAAAATAACAAAACATAATGTGAAATGTTTCAAGGTCATGAAATAAGTTGATTGACACTTATCACAACACTACGTCTGAATAACTTGACTGTAGGTGACCAACTGTTCCACTCATTTCTCTTTATTACTCAGACACACTTTCACTTTATTTCCATTGCGCGGCAGTACTTCCCATACCCGAATATTTCAACTAGCCCATATTTAGACCCTATCCCATATTTAGACACTAGCCTATATTTGGACCTTCTCCTCTACTATCTGAAAAAGAAGATAATGAAGTTGAAAAATTATCATCTATCATGTTTTTTCAATATGGAAAATTGTGATAATTTCCATATCTACTTGAAATCATCAGCATTTACATATAAGAGCATTGGAGAGAAAATTGACTTGCAATAACTTTTGCCTGCATTGCGATAGGAACACAGTTTATGGTTCAAACAGTAGTTCGGGCATGTGCTAATCTCCTAATGACAAATCTCTACTAAATTTAGCTATTTTCAGCTGATATTAATAAAAAATAGATAATTCAGTTTTTTTTCGTTAGATCTCGTGAAGTCGATCAAAATATGTAAATGTCTGAACGTTTTTGAATAGAGCTAAGGAGGAGTCAGGGAATGATGGACATAAATGTCCCTTGTAATGAAGGTGAGTCAGCGCTAAGCGAAGGAACTACTTTTTAGTCTTCTAATCAAGATCAGAAGACTTATAATTCCACTCTGTCTGTCCCGTAGACAAGTATCATTAAAATCTCAATAAAATCTTATTTAATTATCATTAAACACAACAATCGTAATGATCGCAACAATTGCGTCTTTCGCATGCGCAACAATCACATTTATAATGCAGCTCTACAGCAATCACAAGGAAATTAAAGCAATATAAGTGATATTTTCTTATCAGAAGACGTTGCGAAGCATTGTGATTGGTTTAACAATCGCTTTCTCTACCTTGTTTAATATATAAAGCCTATAAAAAATGCTCATCAACAATGGCGCAACAATAATGCTAAGAAATAAAAAAAAAAAAAACCTAGAACTTCAGCATCTTGATCACGCGCATGCCAGTTACGATGTAGAATTGCATTTAATTCATTATCCTAATTAATTTTTGTATTCTGTACTAAATTGTGCAATAGGCCACTTACAGTGCTATTTGTAGCTATCCTTACCGTATACACATAAAAAAGAAACACACAGAAGCAAATTGATAGAAGCTAAAATTCCTGTGACTTTTGAGTCACCCTGTACATGGACTTTGATGATGACATCGACATTGTCTACAGATCAGGGTCCAAAAAACATTCAGAAAACAAATTCCAAGACATAAATTAAAGAATTCTAAAACTGTCATATTATATTACTTTTCTTTAAAATTCTGTATAATACAAATAGTGCTATAAGTGTGTTTAAAGTTATAGCAGGTCTAATCGCGGTTAATGAAAACAATTTTCATTGTTTTTGATTCAAGATGAATTTGGAGGAATCGTATCTTGTGTAATGTCACAAATAATATACTGTACTAAATAAAAGACGAAAGTTATATATAATAAATGAGCTAACAAAAAAAGACCCAATGCTACAAGAAAGGATTCGCACCCTGAGTTGTCACCGGGAAGAGACTGGGACGGACCGTTTCGTCCTTATTTTTTTTTTACTCATTTCTTTGAATCATCAGGCATGTAAAATCTCTTTTTCATTTATATTTAATAACTAGCCCATATCCTCTCCTATAATGAGTGAATATTAACACGACGAACACAAAACGATATCGATGTTAAGATATTTTTATACTCGAATGACAAGAAATAAAAAAAAAAAAAATTAAGTAACAATATTCTTGATTCTCCCAATGCCACAATTCACAAGAAAAAATGCGGGATAGTAATTGAAATATAGACAGTATCGAATGATTATTTAAAACTCAGTTCCACAGCTGTTCAGAAATTTATGTATTCAAGATGATAAATATATAATATATAAAATATGGGCAGGTCCGATCGAAACCTGGTCGAGATTTTAATGTGTTTTTATGTTTTTTAATTATTGTGTGTCTGGCGTTTTAAAAAAAAAAAACAACTACAAAATAATATTAATACATGAATTAAGAAACTGTATTTTTCTAATTTTAATATTGCGTAATTATACCTTTTCGTTTTTAAATATCATTTTCGGACCACATTTTTTAAGCATCTCTTTCTTAAATGATTCTACAGATTTTGATATAAGATATAAAATAAAATATTTATTAACTAGCTGACTCATTTTTTTGCATGGGAAATATTATTTTGTAATTAACAGACATATTTACACATGTTACATATATGCATTAAAACAAAAAAAAGAATATGAAATTTAAAACAAAATTTTTATTTTAAATCAATTCATATTTAAGATTTATAATTATGTTTATAATTATATTTAATTCATAATATATACAATATTCATATTTAATATTTAAAAAAAAATCCGCAACGTCGTACGCCTGCTAGTGTGCAAAAATTTTTAAGTTTCTGTCGCCCAGATGACCTTAGTCCAATTAGCCGTTGCCCAGTTGACCATCGCCCAGTTGCCCTGAGTTGTATTCCTCGTAGCTACAGTAGTGGCGCTACGAAATTTTCTATAGCGGGAATATAGTAAGTTACAGGATGTGACAAATGTGTGTTTCGGCTTAAATGTTGTATTTTCTTCTCAGCAATTACAAAATAAGCAAAATTAATAAACTTGTATAATTGTCTCAAAAAAAAGGGAATTAATTACAATTAAAAAAAAAAAAAATTTTTTTAAATAATTAAAATTAGTTATTTTCTATTTTAATGACGGATTTTTTTAAGTGTATCAAGTTTATTTTTTCATTTCGAGAAAAACATATAAAATTCGTATCTTATAATCTTTAAAATCAATAAATGCATAATTATAATTTTAATTAATAATTATAATTAAGAAAGTAAATTGCAATATCTTCGTCATATATGTTTTTTGTTTGACTAGAAGAAATCGTCGGTTATCGGTAGATCGCTGTTTACATGTCCGCCATTTCATTTCTGTAGTCGTTGTCGCGCTCCATCTCGAAATACTGTAGTCACTTTAGCGGCTAGAGTTTATGACGAACACAGAAGTAGTGCACTACAATCTATGAGGAACACATTTTCGAGAGTGTAGTCCACTACGTAGCGCTACTGTAACTAGAGGAATACAACTCAGATGTCGCGTACCGTACTGGGAAGGATGATACCTCACTTAACCTAACCTACAGTTAATTAAAAGGAAAATGCTCGTTGTTGTTGTTGTTTTTGGGGGTTTTTTTTTTTTGTTTTTCCAAACGAAAAATAGTCTCTGGGTTTGTCAAAGACGCTACAAACCCAAAGACGCTACAAGCTCTTGCTTTGAAAATGTGGATCCACCACTCGCGAGAGTTCCAAATGAATCTGGAATTTTCTTAAAAAAAGTAAAAAAGGAAACCATAACTTTCCATCGGTGTTAATAGAAAGTGAGTAATTCTGTATCGTTTGACTCGAAAAAAATGAAATTCGTTGAAATTCCACTAGTTCTGTTTCATTCACAACTATTTTTTTTATTTTTTATAAAGCAGATTAAAAACAAAAAAAAACCTTGAAAAATATTCAGTACAACGGATATTTAGCACACACACACAAAAAAAACGAATACAATACGACGCCTAATATGTACATTACTTCACTTTAATATTAAAATATCATTTGGTCATTACTTTAAAAAATAAGTAAATTTCCGTTTTCCATTTTCAATTCAAGTGTAGATTCAATTTGAGTGAAACAGAGAAATGATACCATTATTTGAACAAGGGATATTTGTAATGCGGTAGTTTTCCTTCCATGACAAGAAAGGACGCCCTCCCCCCTCTTCAAATAATGGTATCTCCAATAGAATCATTCCTCTGTAGCTATTCTAAAAAACTTCCTAATACTTAATCGCAATTTAAGAGGACATAATAAAGTTGAATTTTTTTTTTATTTAAATAATGTCTACTTTTTAAATTAATAAAACGTGATGACAAAAAAGTACTAATTTTGTTTTTAAAAATTTGTTTTTTAATTTTAAAAAATATATCTCCTAAAACCAATAACTTGCTTTAAAAAAGAGAACTACAGTCTGTCTAAAAAATAGTTGCAGGCATCGTATGAGATGAGACTTGTATCCTTCCGCCTAGCGTAATACATTTTTTACATTTGACTGAAGTTATTGTATTTCACTGCAGAGATTAGTTTTTATTTTCCTTAAAATAAAGAATTAGCTATTTTTTGACCAAAAAATTAAAGTTTTTGTTTTATTTTAGGTTGAAAAGAGGTTTAATTTCAGAATCTCACGTATCAACTTTGATGAAAATCAGGCCAGACGTTTTAACGTGATATAAACAAATGGAGAAATAAATGTTCAAGTGGAAACTTCGCATGTTTCGCATTCTTAGTCAAAAAAAAAAAAAAAAGGAAACAGATTTTGAATGACAATATTTATCCATTTATAGGTCACATTTTTAATTAATGCAGCTTTAAAGGTTTTTCAATGCGAATTGATGGCGTTGCAGTTATGGATGGTTTTATAGATTTGTTTTAAGTATTGGAAAATTCATATGGGTCAATCATTGCGTCATTCATACCTTCGATAACGGTTCAATGAATGTTGTTGATCTACGTTCGTCACAGGTGTTGGAAAACTATTTGATTATTACCTTGATGATTACTGACGTAGAACAACGCCATCTGGAATAACTTTAAAACTGAAGGACGCTAAAGCATTAGGATCTCTAGAAAGCGATTTTTTGAAAGAGAATGTCTCGATATCTAATACACAAAATTAAATAAATAAATAAGTAAATAAAAAGTTGAATACTGTACTGACTTGGGTAATTCACTCCTCCTCTTTTTCTGTTATACCCGAATGCTAGGTACAGTATACACTCGCTAATCCGGCACGTTCGTGACTTCGGCAATGTCGGATTACCGAAAATGCCGGATTACTGAGCGCCGTCTAAAACTAGCCGTTATTGCGGGGATAGCGAAAATACCGCTAAAATAGAGAGCCAAAAGGGCTATTAATGGGTTTCAGGCCATTTTTCCGTGTTCTATTGTGATTTCTCTGATTTCGGTAGTGATGGAAAATGTTAAAAACAAAACAACAAAATATATTTTTATGTAGTATTATATTTTAATACAGTACAGTACAGTTACTTTATTAGATTTGTCATCACTGCCGAGTACGCCCGACCTCAGCCGATTGCCCGCGAACTCTGCCGAACGCGCCCGGAAGGCTTATTCAGTGTAAAAAAAAAACCTTAGACCGATGCCGGATTATTGAATGTGCCGGATTATCGGATACCGGATGTGATGTTTTACTGTAGCTATCACAGATATCCAGCTTTTGTAATACCGGTATCCCTTTAATACGCGTCGGAGTAAAAAGGGTTATAATAAAAAGGGATATAACAAAAATGGTTATATAAATAAGCACTTCAACTCATCACAAAAGTATTTAAAGGTTTATTCAAAAACTGAAGGCAATTTTTCGGGAATCGTACATATTCCCTTTATCAAGCCAGAATACAAAAATCAAACTAACAAAACGGGTAGAACAAACTGGCTTGGTAAAGGGAATATGTACGATTCCCGAAAATTTGCCTTCAGTATTTGAATAAACCTTTAAATAATTTTGTGATGAGTCTAAGTGCTTATTTATATTTGTCTACAATCTTGAGATGGAAAGAAAGCAGATTAATGAAGAATTTAAAAAAGGGTTATAATAAAGAAGCTTTAAAATGACATTTTAAGTCGAATTACACATGTCCGTCCGTCCGTGACTATATTAAATCAAAGATCTATATATCTTTAAATCTGTACATAAAATTCTTAATATATTGTCTCTAGTTAAAGACCCTATTTTGCAGAACCAAAGAATAGTAGTAATTTACCAAATCAATTACCAATCATGTCCTCCGTGTGGTGGCCGGAGTAAGAATAGCCCCAACGTAGTTCATGCGCGTCGTAAAAGGCGACTTAAATGATCACCCAGTGCCTGGGGGTATAGCCGGGCCACCCTGACTCCGGGGTTTTAAATAGGAGTCCTGGTCCTCCAGGTTGGGGGTTGGACGTAGGACTAGCTATTCTACTCTGTAAAACCTTCTTGCTACGAGACCTGACAATAATAATAGCCGGATTGATTTTTGTGGAACTAAACCTAGGAACGATAAACGAAGAAATGATTTTTGGGATGATGTGGAACGTGATTTGAAAAAGCTCCAGGTACGAGGATGGAGGAGAAAGGCGCAAGATAGAAAAGAGTGGGCTCATATTGTTAAGGAGGCCAAGGCCCTACATGGGCTGTAGTGCCATGGAGGTAGGTATTACCAATCATGTAATCTTAGATATATTGGTCTTACTAAGCAAAATTTGTATAAAAGAATTAAACAACACTAATTAGATAGCAAAAACTTCTTCACAACTTAAAATTTCACAAATTTTGCTAATATTGAACATTTAAGCAAATTTCCAAATATTATTAATTGGGATAACAACAAAATTTTAGATATTGATAATAATTATCAGAAATTACATGTTAAATGACCTTTTACATTAAAAAATTTACATCGAATTAATGAACCGAAAATTTGAAATTCCTGGAGTTTCCGATTTATTTCATTGTTAATTATGTTATGATGTCTTTATAGGTTTTCTGTATGCTCGTTAAATCTTTTTGTTATCTTTTAATTTAAGTTCATGAAAACTTTTTGTTAACATTCAGTTTACAGTTTTATCTTATTATATTATTTTATTTTGTTCCTATGAAACATATTATATCTTATATTAAATAATATTAACCCAATTTTCCTATGAAGTTCAAAAATCTCTATATACAAGAAAGCTGAAATTTTAGGTATAGTAATAGGTTGATAGAAATCAAGATCCTAATGATTAAAAAAAAAAACAACAACAACCTAATAACTAAATATAATAAATTCATTAAAAATAACAGAAAAATATTGGTTGAGTTCATTTACATATATAAAAAGAAAAGTCCTGACTCACTGACTGACTCATCAACGCCCACCCCAAACCCTTGGACCTAGAAAGTTGTAATGTTGCACAGAGGTTCCTTTTATGATGTAGACAAGAAATAAGGCCGGATTTTTCGAAATTCCCACGGGATAGGGAATAAAGGAGATTTATATGTTCGCTTTAAAGTTGCCTTATCGATATAGAGGTGTGTGGCGCCAATCCGCAATACATCTGAGTTATCCGGAGAAGGCCACAATTTGTTAAAAAAATAAAGTGTTTTTTTTTTTGTTTTTTTTTTTATGCTATGTATGCAAGGGTTCCGGAGCGAAGCGACGGTAACCGCTAGTTCATTGATAAAAATGAAAACAAAGCATCCGAGATGCTGTAAATCCTCTGATAACAGCTGTGATCTTTTAAGTTACATTGGGACTATTTTCTTTGCGACGTTGTACGTATTTTTGTTTTTTTTCCACAGAGTACTACTTTTCTTCACAAAGTAAAAAATTGAGTTTTCTTGCTGCTGATGGATA
>JAFIDM010019352.1:0-14599 GCA_023159025.1 Thereuonema tuberculata
CCGAAGCTAGGAAACGTATTCAATATACAGGTCAGTCAACAAGTATGCGTGTGATTCTGAGGAAATTAGGATTTCGTTTCAAAAAAGTCAATCACCGATCTGTTTTGCTTGAACGAAGTGACATCGTTGCTGCCCGCTGCCTTTATTTGCGTTCAATAAGTCGTCGAATGTTGACTGATTTCCAGCGACCGCCATTTTCTCTTCCGTTTGAATATTAACGAAAAGCCAGGAATGGTCAATCTATAAGCTGCGTTGCATTCTGGGAGGGTCATCTTTGAGCGCACGGATAATAAGTATTATTCACATATATACATTAAGTATTATTCAGATATATACATAATTAGTTATTTTCTAATTATATCTCTGATGCCCATTTCTAAAAGGAAGGTCGTGTTTTCATGAATAAAATAGGGCGACAATTTATAATTACAGTATTATTTTTCGACTAGGTCAAGGAGGGGCGGTTTTCTCCCTGTCCCACCCTTTAAATCCCCCCAGTGTTGATCTCATATACCGATATATTTCAAAAACTAAAGAATTCAATAATGACAAGAAGCAGGTCAACAGATATTTAGTTATTTTCTGTATTTATTTTCTGTAGGTATTTGTTCGAGGGTTGAGTTACGGTTTAATTCTAGCATAAATAATTACACAATAAATTTTGGTTAAAAACTATCAACAATACGATTTATTCTGCTAAATTTAAATGTAATTTATTAATGAGTTTCTGAAATAGAAAAATAAAATTTCACAATGCTTATAAATTCTTGAGATAGGGTACACTAAAATCTAAAAAAAAAAAAAAAAATAAATCAAAGAAATGGCAGATGACAAATACGATTCCCTCCCTACAAGTTGAGGAAATATTTCAATTTCTTTTTCTGATTGATTTCTTTGTTATCATTGCGTTATGACGATTTATTTTTTTTTAATGTTTACCAGATCTATTAGGTACTTATAAGGTGTACACCTGTGATATAGATACTGAGAGTTTAATCTATAAAGATAATATTCCACCCAAAAGAAACATGTAATATAAAAAGTTATGATTAAATTATTAATTTTATATTTTTATCAGTTTTATCAGAAATTTATATTTTTTTATATCTTTTATTATTTGACTATTGTATTTATTCCACTTGATTTGATTAAGAAGTTTAAATATAATATAACCAAACGGTAACCATAGTTATTTTTTATTTTTTTATCGTTAATCATACTAAGCCAATTGTTTCTAGTTTTTGTATTTTTATTATAATTTTTTTCATTTTTAATTTAAAATTTTTTTCTTATAATTGTTTCATAAATAAATTTCTCCTCAATAGTTAAAATTTGGAATTTTTTCTTTGTATCATTCTTCCATTTTTTACTTTCTTTATTAAAATTATAAAAGATATTATTTATTATTGTAAAACAAGTTTTGTTTATATTTTCAATTTGTTTTTTATTAATAGAAATCCAACTATCTAGACCATAATCTAAGATAGAATCCACAAGCGATTTAAAAATTAATATTTTTTTGTTTTAAAGGAATAAGGTATTTTATATGATAAAACAAATAGGTTAATGAACTCAGTTTTTTAATGACATGTTGATAATGTGATGACCATGAGAATTTCTCATCAATAAATACTCCTAGGTACTTTTGTTGTGAGACAAAATCTCTTTTTTCGTACTCATAGAATACACTATTTAATTCTTGAGTATTTACTAAATTTTCACAATTTTTTTTATGTAAAAAACAATATAAATTTTTATCAATAATTTTATTTTTATTTTTTCTTAACATTACTTTCGTCTTTTTAATATTGATTATCATTTCATTATTCATAGCCTAACTATTCATATTATTTATATCTATTTGTAATCTAGTATACGCATTCAATTGATTTCTATCACTAGTGAAAATTAAAATATCATCAACGTATAAGTAAATATTGGAATAAATTATACAATTATTTATGGAATTTATATACATCTTAAACAATAACGGACCTAGATTGGATCCTTGAGGGACACCAGATTTGATGTTATATGATTTACTCACATAATTTTGTATTTTAATTTTAATTTTTCTGTTTTTTAAATAATTCTTTATTAAATTATAAATTTTATCTCTGATGCCGATGTTGTCTAGTTTTTTAACAGTAAGTTGTGATTTATGCTGTCAAAAGCTCTACTAAAAAGGCAACTTATATAATTTTTCCATTGTTAAGTTCATTGTTTATTTTTTCACTAAGATTTTTTAGTAAAGTACCAGTGCTTTTATTTGGTTGATATGCATATTGATTACAATTTAATAAATTTTTTGCTTTTATGTAATTGTAAATCATTTTATATAAATAACTCTCGAATATTTTTGATATATTAGAGAGTAGGGATATAGGCAGGGCCCCCACAAGAGGGGGTCAGTTGGTCCCTCAGAACCGGGGCCCGGCCGTCAAAGGGGCCCGGGCTTGTCGATTTGGAGAATCCCTTTTTTTTTTTTTTTATTTTGTTCATCATAGCATGCGGGAGGGGGGAAAGGCCTGATATTGCATTTGATATCTGGGCCCGGAATTTGATGTGGGGGACCTGGATATAGGTCTACAGTTTTCAAAGTTGCAATAATTCCTAGTATTTCCACCTTTATATATCGGGATAACATATGCTATTTTCCAAAGATTTGGATAAGTTTCAGTTCTGATAATATTTTTAAAAAATATTTCCACAAATTTTGCAAATATTTCCTTATGTCTTTTAATTTTCTTTACTTTGATTAAATCGCATCCATTAGAATTATAATTTTTTAGATTAGATATATTTTTTATAATTTCATTTAGATTTGGAGGAAATAATATCATAGTATCATTTTGAGAATTATTTTAATAATTTAGGGGAGACCGGGGCCAAGTGGACCTAGGGCTAGAGTGGACCGTTGACTTTAGTAATTCGTGTAGACGCTAGATTGCGCCAAAAATCGGAAAGAAGGTTGGTGCCATTGTGGCGCTGCTACCACAAAAGCGTCAGTGAATTCGGCTTATTGGTGACAGTGAGGTGATCGATTGTTTTGTTTTTGTCCAGGTAAGTAAATGTTTAGTGTTGTTTTTACTTTAATGTTGCCGTCCAGCGATGCATTGAATAACATAACCGTAATATTCATATTGAAGGTGGTAATCTAAAGATCATTTTAAGCTGTAGTATGAATTGAATACTTAAAGTAGTCGATAGTTACAACTGAAGGAAACGCCAAAAAGGCGATGGAGCAGAGTGGACCGAACGACACGGGGCACATTGGACCAGTGCTCCACTCTGCCCCGCAGTTTTTACAATAAAATATTTTGGCACTATACATTATATTTTTTTTCTATATTATATATTTATTAGGCCTATTATATTATATTATATTATATTATTACGTATTATATTTTTTTACATATTTTTATATGTAGGCTATTATATATTGTGTGTAGCCTATATTATTAAAGGATATTACCCCTTTAGTAATTCCTCTCAGCAAGTACCGTAATAGGGGAAGACTTCGTGCGAAGGCATCTTAATCTTCGAAAATAGCCAATTTACACATTTAACTGTTATTAAATTCTAATTAAAAACTATGCAAACTGTCACGTTGTGGAATTGGCAACATGACACGATTAAAATCTTGGTCTCTGAGGGAATATATTTTGATTTTTAATAATTGTATTGTTGTAATTATGTATTTGGTAAAGTCTTGTATAATATTATTGTGATATTTCATGGTTAAATATTATTTTAATGGTTTGAGCTTATTTAGAAAACAATATGTGTGAAAGAAAAAGAAAAAACAGTTGTGCGTTGATTGAGTGATCATATGGTTTTGTCTGTTTCGTTTTTCCGTGGGAACAAAAGGAGAAAAGTTAAGTACACTCTGGCGGAAAAAATCAGATCAGTTGATGAATCTGAAACACACGGGCAAAAAGTATACCCAATCAGTCTAACATTTCAGGAGAGGGAGCGTATTCTAAAACACACACAATTACATCCCTAAGTGAACTAACACAATTTTCAGTAAGTGAAACTCTAAATTAAATATAAATTCTATGCACACTTTGTTACATTAGAAAGCATTAAAAAATGGCATAAATAACAATATAATCTTAATAATGAACAAAAAAAGTCAACGGCAATACTGACGGATACGCCAGTAAAAAAAAGCTTTGCAAGAAGAGCAACGAAAATCTAAAGAAAGAAAAGAGAGTAGCAACGAAAAACATGATTCGGCCAACAGTCTCTAAAAGCAATATAAACAAAAAAAAAAAAACAAATAGAAGCAAAGGCAAAGGGATAAAGAGGAAACAATTACAGATGATTAGTGATGATGAAGATGATGAAGATGCTGTGTGCCTCTCAAACAAATAATAAAATCCAAAGATCTCAAACAGCTAAAATAATAAGAACCACAAAAAGAATATTTGAAAACAATCAATTTAAACAAATTGAGGAGGATTTCAAGAAGAATAACACCAGATCATTCTACAGAATATTGAAACAAAGTCTCCAAGGATATCAGCCGCAAAATTTATGCTTTAAAAATGAAGAGGGGAAACTGGCACTTAATAACAAAGATATCTGCAATATACTGGCACAATATTTCAAAAAGCTTCTGAACTGTGAAGAACAGAAAGAAAAATTTGAAAAAATTACCGCAGTACACATTTTTAAGGACTCAGATCCTCCAGATGTGACCGAGATCAAACAAATCATAAAAGATCTGAAAAATGACAAAGCACCGGGGGAAGATTCAATGGTAGCGGAAATGTGGAAACATGTAGATGTGAATACGGTTCAAAAGCTACACAATGTCTTACAAAACATATGGAAGACAGAGAAAATACCCGAAGAGTGGAAAACTGCTCTAATACATCCAATCCACAAAAAGGGAGACCGAACTGATGCAAACAATTACAGAGACATCTCACTGCTTCCAGTAACATATAAAATATTATCTAAAACACTACAAAACAGATTGGAAAAACAACTAGACCAACAACTAGGAGAGTATCAAGCAGGATTCAGAAAAGGCAGATCATGCAACGAACAGATCTTGAATCTAAAACTAATAATCAACTACAGAAAAACAAGAAACAAAAAAATTCACGTGACCTTCGTGGACTTCAAGAAGGCGTATGACTCCATTGATAGGGAAACGTTGTTCAATACATTAGAAGAATTTGGAGCTGACAATAAAACGCTAGCGATTACAAAACAAACCATAATAGATACTAGATCAAAAATTAAATTTATGGGAGAAATTTCAGAACCGTTTGAAATCAAGACAGGAGTGAGGCAGGGTGATGGTTTATCTCCATTGCGTTTTAATTGCACACTCGAAAAAGGTATAAGAGAATGGAGAAAAAAAATGGAAATAGAAGGTATACAGAAAGTTAGGATGGGAAGAAAGAAGGATGGTTTGGAATTTGATTGTTTGGCTTTTGCGGATGATCTGGCAATCCTTGCAGAAAGTTACGAAGATGCAGTGAAACAGATAAATATTCTAAAAGAAACAGCAGAAAAAACTAGCCTCTTAATATCATTTGAGAAAACAGAATATATGACAAATGTTAAAGAAGGTCCCAAATACTTAGAAACAAAGTATGGAAAGATAAAGAAAGTCACCAAGTTTAAATACCTAGGAGAAATAATCCAATCAAACGCATTAGATAAAGAGGCAAACTTAGCAAGAACGAGAAAGATGGAACTTGCATTCCAATTAACAAAAAATGTCTTTTACAAGAAATCTATCTCCATAAATACAAAACTAAAACATTATGAAACTGTGATTAAACCCGAGAGCCTGTATCCATCAGAATGCCTAACAATGAATACGGCCACCCAGCAAAATGAACTTGAGAAGGAAAGAAAAGTAATCCGAAAAATTCTTGGTCCAAACTATGAAAATGGAAGATGGAAAATCAAAAGTAACAGAGAAATATACGAGAGAATAGAGAGGATTGTGGACACAATCAGAAAGAGGAGAATAACATTCTACGGACACCTTAGTAGAATGAATGAGGACAGAGCGTCAAAGCAACTCTTTAACTACTTTGATAAAAACCCCAAAACACGTATAACCTGGTTTAAGGAGGCAAAGAGCGACATGAAAGAAATGGGAATAACAGCGGAAAAATTGGAGAATAGGGGGATGCTCAGATCAGCAGTTAAAAATTTTGTTGGTTTTCAAGCAAAGCAGAAAAGGAAAACAGGAGGAATCTGGACAGATCAAAGACGAAAGCAACAGAGTGAAAGGATGAAAGAATACTGGAGGAAGAGATTGAATGAAGGAAGAAAATCATGAGGTTATTTTACGTGGTCCCTAGTTGGCCAAATTCGAAAGAAGAAGAATGTTTCCAAAAAATTTTTCTTTATAATTTATTTGTTTATTTAAGAGATTCCAGATATTAACATTAACATTGGGATCATTTTCAATCAAATTTCTATAATAATTATTTTTCTTTTTGTTAATAAGATTTTTTAGCCAATTTCTTTTTTGTTTGAAATTGTTTTGTATCTTTCGTTTTTTATTATTTTTTTGAAATTTTTTGAAGAGTTTATCTTTTTCATTTATATGTTTCATTAAGTCTTCATCCAGCCATGGTTGCTTATAATTATTAATTTGATTATTATTAGAACTGTCCGGTTTTTTATTTATATTGTTATATTTTTTTTCCCAATTTATTATTTTAGCTTTTTTAATTACTCTTTGTAATTTATTTATTATTTTATTAATATCTAAATTAGAATTATTTTGCATTTGAAATATTAGTTCATTCAACTTACTCTCAAAGAAGTCATCATTTATGAAATAATTATTTTTAATGTTTTTGTCTATTTTTTTTTCATAAATATTTTTAATATTGTTTTTGATTTCAAAAAGTATGCCAAAATGATCTGATATATCCCATTTAATTATAGCGGCCTCAAAATGATTTATGTTTTCAATATTAGAAAAGCAGTGGTCTATACAGGAATTTGAACTATTATTTTTAGTTTTTGCGATTCTCGTGGGTTTGTAAATGTAATTAGTAAAACCAAAATTATAAAAACTTTGTAAATATTTGAGTGTATTGGTATTTAAACTATCCTTGAAGATTAAAAATAGCCTACCTTATATAAGCACGAACTAGATATGAATTAGATATGAGTCAAACCACAACGTTTCCGACCTTCTACTGTATAAGGTCCATTTTCAAGTGTGAGAAATAAAGATTAATGTAAACTACGTTCAGTACTGACGTTGTTACATTTTGAAAACGGCATTCGAAGATACAAACGGACGCGGGAGTGATACCCCTAGTGACTAAAAAGGAAACTACTTAACAAAAGCGCTTGTTCCGCGAGATTTTTTTTATTTTTTTATAATTATTTGTAATATTCTTTAACTTATAAATTAATTTACCCTAATTTCCAATCAAAGGCCATATTCCAAAACGTTTGTCGTGGACAAGTCTTGGTTATAGCTTTTTGAAAGTCTAATCGTGCCAGATTCATAAAATTTGCGCAGATATTCATCCTTATAACAATTATAAATGCATACATTTTTTATATCTAAGTGGTGATTAAGATCGTTACAGTGAGTGGCCGTATGGTATGCCTTGTTCTTGGATTTAACAGCCCGAATATGCTCATTCAAACGCTTTTCCAGCGGTCGCTTGGTTTGTCCCACATAATGGCAATTTTTTCCCCCATTTTTCATAGTTTGTTCCTCACATGGTATCCCGTAAATTACCTCTTGTTTTTTGAGCAAACTGCTACTGTCTTTTACGGACCTTTTTTTCCCATTGAGAAATTTTGCTAAGATATTCCCTGGTCTGCCGGCCAATTTTATTCCCGATTTTCCCAAAACCGGTTTTAATTTTTTGAAAAGGAGATCATCATAGACGATAGAAGCATACCGAAGCCCGTCTTGATTGTTTCTAGAGTCCAGAGTCCCAATAGTATTCAAATATTGCTTTTTTGATAGCAACCTTTTTTCGCGCCTCTCGATTACGTCGTTGGGGAAGCCACTGTTGTGAAAAATGTCCTTGATAATCCTGATTTCTTGATCCAAAAATTTCTGCTCAGAACAAATATTAATCGCTCTGTTTAAAGCCATGTCAATGGCATTAATTTTGTAATTAAAGGGCACTGAACTCCTGTAATGAATGGTGACACGTGCATCGGTCGGCTTTCTATACACCGTGGTTGCATATGTTTCACGTTGACGCATTACCAAAACATCCAAAAAAGCTAGCCTACAACTTTGCTCCATTTCAACGGTGTATTATATGTGTGGATCACTGTTGTTAAAATCCTGTAAAATGTTCCCCGCATAATGGTCATTAACGATCAAAAACGTATCGTCAATATACCTGCAAAAATAGTGAACATTATTGTAGACATTTTCAATGGAGAATACCTGGGATTCGACATATCCCATTACACACTCGGCGAATATGGCCGAAGAGGGTAGCCCCATGAACACCCCGGATGTTTGTATGTAATATCTGGAATCAAATGTAAAAAATTGCATTTTAAAAAGCAAAGCGACTAACATGGCCATCTCCCTAAGATTAAAGAATTTCTTACCCTGTTGGATCTCAACATCATATTCAATGGCATGTTGTATAGCGCGCATAATTAGAGATTGCGTCAGAGAGGTGTACAAGTTTGCAACGTCCAGTGATACCATTTTTTGTTTTGGGAACTGTCGAGTTCGTTTGAAGAAAATCAAGAAACGGTTTACGATCTTTAATGCTATATTTGGAATGATAGTGCAACGTGGCCATTTTTTTCTCAACCATCTTTGAGATAGTCATGATGGCCCTTCCCTTGCAGTTAATGATGGGCCTAACTTTATAGAACGAACCTACTTTTTCTTTATGTATTTTTGGCAACCCTTTGAAAACCGGTATTGACCCATTCCTAAATTGTGCCTGTTTTTCAATATCCTCACTGATAATACCATGGTTTTTTGCCTTCATGAGCTTAGATGCCAGTTCGTTGATAACGTGTTTTTCCGAGTGTTTAACCGCACAGAAATTGTTATTATCATGAATAAACATCTCACACATATTCTTATAATCCATTTTATCCAAAATGACCGTCGAACCACCTTTATCCGCCTCGATAAAAATGAAATCCTCCGCGTGTTTTTTCAGCTTCATTAACTCCTCGTATTCAATACTCCCGAGGGCAGACTTGGATTTGTTTTTAAAATGTAACCCTTTAATAATATGTCCTACATTTTTACGAAGATTGGTGCGTTCAGCCTTATCATTGATAAATCTAATTTGTGATTCCAGGTTAGTTAAAATAGTCATGGCGTTCAGATTCTCTTTGCCCATGTTAAACTTTAACCCCCTGCAAAGAACGTTTTTTTGAGCGTTGGTAAGCTCTATTTTACTATCATTAATAATTTTGCTTTCCTGTTGGCCGGTGAATGGCCAATGGGACACCTCCTTATGGCTCAAAAGTATTCCTAACTTTTTATCATGCCTAAAAGTAATGGCTTTTTTAGCACAAGCTGCTTTTTTAGCTCCTTTAATTAAGACAAGTACGTAATCCTGTGTATTTAATCTATCCCTTAGGAAATTGGATAAGCGCTTTAATTTAGCAATAAGTTGAGCTTTCTTTATGTGGGCCTCATGAATTCTTTCCGCTATTAATAAGCGTTGAATGGCATTACTCAGTTTGTTAATTTTAGAATTTTTAGTATTGATTTTCAATTTGCAGCCCTTAGGAACCAAATCATTATTTTTGCAGATGTTATTAAAATTAATAGCCGCGTTAGTAGCCTCCAGTTTTTTATGTATCTCCAAAAACCTAACAATATCTTTTCTAAGAAGGACATTTCTCCCCATTACACCGGCAAAGGTGGCTTTTACCGTTAGCATATTTCAGTAAATATCCTTGAAGATATCTACATTCCCATCGCCTATATACAAAATATTTTTGCTTATATTATTTTTGATTTCAGCAATATTATTTTGTAATTCTTTATTAAAACGGATTACATTCGTATGAGGAAGCTTATAGATTGCATGTATTACCATTTCATATTTGAATGAAGAAGTCTTTCTTACTTTACAAGTTATATTTTCGTATGGTGGCGTTGACAAATCGAGCTGCTTAATATCTAAATTAATTTTATAAAAAATAATGATTCCACCACCTCTTGTAGATTTTCTGAGCTTATGAATTTTTGAAAAACCGGATAAATTAAACATAAATAATTCTTCTTCTTTGATATTGACTTCCACAAGAATTATCATGTCTAACATATTTATTTTATTATGTAAATTAGCTATCAGGTATGTAAAGTTAGTTTTTAAGCTTCTTATGTTTAGATATATGCAATTATAATTATTATTTTCAAAATTCCAATTTATAATATTATCCGTAATATTCAATTTGCCTAATTCCATTTGCCTAATTCTTGCCATTATTTTTTTTAATTTTTTATTTATTTATTTATTTATTTTCTGAATTAAAGTTTGCTTAACTTTTCTTCAGTTTTAATGTTCATAAATCTTGAATTTTCATTTTTTCTAACCAATATTTTGGTATTCTTAATCCAGACAAATTCGTATTGTTTGCTTTTTGCTTCTAATTTTGTTCGCCAAAACAGGTTTTTTTGTTTCGATGTAAAATTTTCATTTATAAATATTCTGTCTTGATTGTAATTTTTAAAAACATTATTATTTATTAGATTTTTGGATTGTTTGCTTTGTGTTAGTCAATCATCTCTATCCTTTCTGTTGCCAAATTTTACAATTATGGGTCTACTTTTGTATCTATTAATTTTTTTATATCTGTGACAGGCTTCTATTTTTTTTCTAGGGAATGCTGTAATTTCAGTATTTCAGCTATTACTTCTCCTAAATTTTCATTTTCACTCTCTTCCACCCCTATTATCTTAATATTATTTTTCCTTTGTTGTGATTCCAATCTGTCAACAGTTATTTCTAATTGTTTATATTTTCTTTTTGGAAATTATTTTCATTTTCCATTTTTTTTATTTTTTCAGTAATTGCCTTTTGTTCTGTTTGAAATTTGGTTAGTATTTCTTCATACTGCTTAAGTTAATGGATTCTATTCCCGTGAGTTCCTTCATAATGGTAAAGCCTAAGTCTTTGCTAGTTAAGCCTAAGTCTTTCCTTAAAATTACTTCATTATTTAATAATTAGCTTTTAAAAAAAGCAGGAAATATATATTTAATGGAAAACAATATAAGAGTTTTTTTACAATATACTTTAAAACAAAAATAACACTATAGCTTAAGATAATTAAATATTTTTTTCGGGAAAAACAATTTTGGAAAACTTGAATTAAAATCTTAAAAATAATTAATTAATCAAAATACATTTGCAACAAATAAACAGGCAGGGGAAAAAATACAAACAATATCTGATGACAATTAAATGTATGTTTTTCCGTTAATAATATTAAGGTTTGATTTGAAATTTTCTTAGTGTTGTAAATCCTGGCATTTTTTTTTTAAACATGTTATGAATGAATTTTTATTGTTTCCGTTGCAAGAATATTTGGGTTTATTTTTAAGTTTTTATAATAAACTAATAAAATTTCCTCTTAAAAATATAATTTAAATTAATTTTATATTTACAAAGTTATTCTGAAATTTTTCGTAACAATATTATTGTATTATTAAAATAACGTGAGTCGAGACAGCTTAACTGGTAACAAATCTAACAAATAATCTCTAGTCTCCCTTTATTAGGAAAAAAAAAAAACAAAACCAGTGGTATCTGTACAGGGGAATAGGTCATTCCGAAAGTTAGATTCTTTTTTTCTTCTTTCTCATTTTGATCATGAGAACCGCCGCAGTTAAGTGGTGTATTGGTTTTTTTAAAGAAATTTAATTTTTTTAAGATTTTAAAAATTTTGATTTTTGTTTTTAATTTGAGAAAAAGATGATTTAATCCCTCTTTACGTTAGACAGAAGCTTTAATTTTGGTTGAATTGAAAATTGGCGGAAATTCAAAACCAACCTCAAAACCGCCTCTTTTTGGGGACCTAATCAGGTGAGATCTCAATTCCAGGAACTGTCTTAATCTCACCATGCTATAATCCGACCACAACAATGTGACGATTCGACGTCAGCACTAGCCTTTCTCAGAGGTTCCGAAGAATAATTCGTTATAGGTGTATTTAAAACAAAACAAAAATATAAATTTAGTTTTAATTTTAGTCCTTCATTTTCCAATTCCTTACAGGAAATAATCTTACCTGTAAATAATTTTTCGAGCACTGCTCTGTAAAATACTCTGGGGCGACATTTTGAGGGAAATTAATAGAGACCTGTGCTTTGATAGGCTGAAAAACACATACGTCTTAATCACGTGGGATTTCTTCCGATCGTCACGTTATCGTGATCTGATTGTAGATAATCCCTTAATCCCTTGACCTTTTGAACCACGCCTCAGTAAGATAGAAAGCAAAACTATTTTCACAGATTTAATTCATAATTTACTTTAGAACATTCAGGCAAATCAGTCAGAACAAGGAATTGAAAATTAAAATGAAAGTTTACATAGAACTTAAATATAAAATGTAATAAAACAATCAAACATAACTTGGCTTCGTAACGTTTTAGGAGAGACAATTTCCGGAGGGAAAACCGCATAAAACAGAGAGAAGGAATCCTACAATTCTAAATTTAACCAATAATAAACTTCTGTTTAATTCAAAGAGGGGTTAAATCATCTTTTTCTCAAACTAAAAATAAAAACCAAAATTTTTAAAAACTTAAAAAATATTTGTTTTCGTTAGTTATAAAAACCAATATATTAATAGCGGCCGTTCGCATGATCAAAAATGAGAAGAAAAAAAGGATCTAACTTTGGACATTTTAGTTTCCCAACTTACTTGATTGAAGACCAGCAGCAGAGACTAAAATTTCTTCACACAACAAAACAAAAGGAACCCCACAAGGAAAATAATCTCCACCTACACAACTGATTGGCTAATTAAGAATCCCCACTGGTATTAACCCGAGGCAAACGAGAAAACCAGAGTGGTATTCCTCGTAGCTACAGTAGTGGCGCTACGAAGTTTTCTGTAGCGGGAATGAAGTACAGGATATGACGTCACTGCAGTGGCGTAGTCTGTAGCAAATATCATTATGGTATTTGTCTGTAGCTATTCGGAACAGTTTGTATGCGCTTCGAAGTTCACCGACAAATGTGTGTTTCGGTTTAAATGTTGAATTTTCTTCTCAGCAATTACATAATAAGCAAAATTAATAAACTTGTATTATTGTCTCAAAAAAAAAGGGAATTAATTACAATTAGAAAAAAAAGAACATCTTTATAAAAAATAATTAAAGTTAGTTATATTCCGTTTTAATGACGCATTTTTTTATAAGTGTATCAAGTTTATTTTTTCATTGCGAGAAAAACATAAAAAATTCGTTTCTTATAATCATTAAAAACTATAAATGCATAAATTATAATTGTAATTAACAATTATAATTAAGAAAGTAAATTCACATGTCTTGTCATATATGCTTTCGTTTGATTTTAGAAGAAATCGTTGGTTATTGCTATGTCGCTGTTTACATGTCCCCCATTTCGTTTCTGTAGTGTTGCAGCCGCTCCACCTCGAAATACTGTAGTCACTGTAGCGGCTACTTTCGACTACAGTAGCGCACTACGGTTTATGAGAAACACGGAAGTAGTGCACTACAATCTATAAGGAACACGTTTTCGCGAGTGTAGTGCACTACGTAGCCTTACTGTAGCCTTACTGTAGCTACGAGGAATACCACTCACGCTGGGGCACTGAAAAGTCATGTGACCATCTGAGTCCTACGAGCGCTGACAGTCGCTATCTGTAAGCACGAGTTTCTGTACAATCGGTCTTGTTAAGTCTGTTAATATAACTAATTTTTAACGTTTAAACAATCTATTTCATTAACCCTGGAATATATTGGATTTGCTAAACAAGTTGGCAACAATTTATAAAAGTTAAGTTAGTTTTGAACTATACTTTCATTGTGCAGAAATTTCGTTTTGCTAAGCCTACTTCAATTCCCAGTGTTTTTTTAAATAAATATATATATATATTAAAAAAAATAATATAAAATTTATAATGGAATTATATTTAGTGCGTTAACAAATTTATTTTTCTGTAGAAGAAAAAAATTTACTTGCAGTAATACATAAATTATCTGTAGTTTAATATAATATTCAACTCACTTATATTTCTTAATGCATGTCTTTTCGAAGCATTCATAACTTAACTAATATTTTCAGTAATTTTTTTTTCTCTCTAAACCACAATTTTTCCATCTAAATTGTATTGAAATTATCAATTCCACATGATTCGTCACTTTTAAAACTTACATGTAGTGGAGTACATTTTTGGGAATTCTAAGCTATGTTATATAATTTAGATAGATTCTGTTTTAGTGAATTGTAGGTCTAAGCAAAGTTATTTTGATGATAATACTGAACGATTTTAAATAGAAAACATAACTGTTTTTAATCCTTTAATATAAAAAAGAAATCCCACCCAAAACATTTCATGTAAAATAAGTTGCCAAGACTCACACGCTCATAATGCTTTCACTGTTAAAAAG
>JAFIDM010019353.1:532-14597 GCA_023159025.1 Thereuonema tuberculata
TTTGGCATACTCAGTTTTTTACGCTGATTTTGAAACTCAAAACCATTTTTGCCGTAGAAGCTTCGTTCACAAGTCAGCGAAGTATTTAGATTATACAAAGGTGAGTTTGAAATGCCTTTCGGCGTTATGAGTCAAAAATACTAATTATTCTTTAGATAAATTAAACTTTAGATATGGTTGGTATTTCGTTTTTCTTAGCGGGTGGAAAATGATTCTTTAGATTAAACTCTCAGAACCTATATTACAGGTGTACAGGTAAGAAGTACGCCTAAAAAGGTCTGATAAACATTAAAAAAAAAATTTCAAATCAAATCATCAATCGAATCAAATAAATATATATATATTGTAACGTAACGAGGCGGGTGGTTAACAATTGAGCTGATATCTCCTTGACCTCATGTTCGTGCCCTAAATAACATAACGATACAAGGGGTCGGAGATAATTAAACTAAGTAATCTAACCGAATGGTTCGGCTTTCTGGTGCTGGGCGCCAACCGCTCGATGCGGTAAAACTGCTTTCCACCCCCTTGAAAGTCGCTACATCCCCGGATAACCAGCTCAGTCTACTCGGGTGTGGGGGAGCCACACTTCACGTCCACTATTACTAGAATAAAGACTACCTCTTCAATAATTTAACAGTTAATTCCACAATTTATTGGACAAAAAAAAAAAAACGAAGCTTCTAACTTTGAGGCTGTGTCAATGCGAATTATAGTCAATAAAATAAAACTGTTTAGCTATCTTCTTTGCTTTAGCACTATTCCGCTCACCAGTATTGAGATAAAAAACTGAAACACATGGCTTTCCACAATTCCATCCTTTCACTAATTAATTAAATTCACCTAACTTCTTCTCGCTAACACTGCACTAAAACACTAAACATTTTCCTTTCTTTTGACTTCTCACCTCGTACACGTGATAAGGATTCGTTCAGTCGCTGCGTGGATAAATTCTTTACACCAGCTTATTAATGTTGAAATTAGCTCCGCTAATGTTAACTGAATTCGACGCACTTGTTATAATGTGAAGTAATTCACAAAAATAAATTTCACTCACAATTACTTTTCCGGTGCTGTAGTATACGCACGCTAACTTGCAGAATTTGCTATTGCAAAATAAAAATGGAATATTTAATTTTAGGCTATCCTGGTTGCCTTTCAAAACTAAATAACTAGTTTAACACATCTATTCTAAGTGTTTGTTCGAAGCCTCGAAATAACCGGAGAATTATTGCTACCGGCATAAGCAAGAAATGCAGGCGTCGAGCGGAGAAAGCTGCAAGAGAGTTCGAAGCAAGACAAGAGGGAACCAAGAGAACCAGGTAAGAAAGAGAAAACCTCCTCTGCAAGGCCTTAAATCAGTTCAGGTCTCGCGCCACCTATTACGTAATTGACTTCCTCCTATCGCAAGGCGAGGTCCGATATCTTGCCAAATAAGGCAAGTGACGCCACCTAAGGTGATGATCCGATTGACCAATGATTAGTCGGACAAGGAAATGACTCATCGTAAGTCCTTTAAAATTAAATGGAATTTTCCACAGCTAAACTAGAGGAATTAATACTGCCTAAATTAAATGAATGAATGATCAGTGGCTCACCGGAGACTGGTTGGGATGAGATCCATGTCATGTTCCTCCATCTTTTCCTATCGTCCGCCATCCTCTTCAACTCCACAAAGCTTCTTACTCCCAAATCCTTGCATGTTTGTGATATAAAATTATTGTGAGGTCTTCCTCTTCCTCTGCCCTCGCTTGGAATCTTCCCCTCTAGAGCTCTCAGTATCGGATTATCGTATCTCAAGACATGTCCCAGCCATTTTAGTCGTCGTCTTTTAATTATACAAATAATTTTCTTTTCTTCATCCACCATTTCTAATATCTCGCTATTGGTTTTTCTTTCAGTCCAGCTGATTTTTTTCATTCTACGGTAACACCACATCTCAAAAGCTTCTAAATATTTCTTTTCTTTAGTGTTCAATGTCCATGTTTCCGAATTACATAATAGAACCGACCAAATATACGTTGTTAATATCTTTTTCCTTAGGTTACTATCAATTTCGTTACATGTTAATAAGTTTTGTTTTGATCTAAATGCCGTCTTAGTCATTGCAATTCTAGTTTTTATTTCCATGGTACATCTGCAGTCTTGTGTGATAGTTTGTCCCAGATAACAGAAATTTTTTACTTGTTCAATTCTTTGGTTATTGATGGTTAAATTTATTTGTTTTTCTCTTTTTGTTATTAACATAACTTTGGTTTTCTTAATGTTTATTTTCATTCCGAATGTTTCTATTGTTTGATTTATTCTATTTAACATCTCCTGCATATCTCCTGAAAAACAAATTAAAATCTTAAATTCAAATTCAATTAAGCTTAAAATTACGTCGAATCTTAACACAAGCTTATTTCTTTTGGAAAACCTAAAAACTACACTACACTGCACTGTCATAAGTTATGACACGGTAATCTAAGATATTTTTCTGAAACAGAAAAATTCTAACTTAAGGTTTAAAGCTAAACTAATAAATTGACTAAAGTTATCTAAATAAAAATTTCGCAATTGACTTATGCTGGGCGAACACGTAGCAATTTGAGGCGATATTTTGGGACAATAATGCCCAATTTTATTGTCTAGAAATATTGTTGGTTCGCTATCGAATCACATGAACGGATGAAATCACGTGACAATGGTGACGTAAAAGGAAGGCGAGACTTGGAAAATCGGAAACTAACTCGCTCACGCCGACCATGTTTTGTGAGAGAGAAGGCTTAAAATCAGCAACATGGGTCGGCCCAAAAAAGATAATTCAAACAACAATATTTTGTCAATTGATAATGAAAGAATCGTAATTGATTTCTACCGCGGTAAGGCGTTTAATACTAGATCGATTCTGTACGTTCGTAACAAGTTTAGGCTTAACCGCAAGCACGCTTACACTCGATCGCTCCCATTTTATTCGCAAATAAATTGTATAAATAAAACCGATTTCGTACAATTGCTGGGAATATTGTTCCCAGTGCATTTATGCTCTGTTCGTGTGGTGTGTTTATAAGGCGTTCTCACTGAGTGTGTAATGACTAGGGCTCCCTAGTGAAAAACGAAGCGCCGTAACCATCAATATTCAGGGCAATATTCGTTCAGGAAAAACTCTGTGTTCGCGCTTGATACCGGTTGTCAGCAATAAAATTGGACAATATTATTAAACAAAGTTGCTTCAAATTGCTACGTGTTCGCCCAGCATTATAAAATTTCAAAATAATTTTTCTTATTTTTACATATCTTTTAGATTAAGACTAACAATGATAAATTTACTGAATTTGACTGTACATTGATCTGAAATATATGCGTAATGTCACAACATATATATACATATCAATTGGCTAAGTTCGTCTGTCTGTCTGAAACTCGATATGATTAAGCTATAAAGATAGATCCAACGGTTCTCAAAGGTACCATTGAATCAAAAGTACTCAAATTGGATGAAAATATTATTTCATTGTGTCATTCCATGTTATTTCCATGAAATTTTATTCTTGGGAATTGATCTCGACAACTGAAATTCTAACAAAACATACGTTCAAAACCAAATAATTTTGTTACCACTGCATCCATTTTAATGAAATTTGGCATACTTAGTTGTTTACGCTGATTTCGAAACTCAAAACCATTTTTACCGGAAGCTTCGTTCACAAGTTAGCACAGTATTTAGATTACATTTACTTTATATTTGATAGTTGATAATAAAATGGTTTTTCAAATTTTTTTAAGCCTATCGTCCGACAGGCTTTGCTGCTAGTATATAATATTGTAATAACGCAATTTACTGTCACGTACACTTTGTCGTGCCATTTTTGTTTTCATATGCCACTATATTTCTCTCATTAATTTTATTCTCTTGCTTATTTATTATTTAAACTTGGAAAAGTTTTTATATCGTTTAATTATTTTTCATCCGATCTTGACTCGTTTCTACTTGTTTTTGCCCAGTTGCCTTGGCAATCTTTCTCTTTCTTTATTGCGCAACTATTTTCCCGTGGTATGTTGACCTGCGTCTTTCTTTTTGCGCTCATCTCTACTTTCTGACCTGCCATATGGTTGGTTATTTCTTACTTTTTTCTATCATCCGTAACCAATTATCATAGGCTTTTATTTTCTATGGAACCCCCCCCCTTCCCCTTTCATCTTTAGATTATTTTTGGATATCTGGGAGAGATCGTCTCGGCTTCGCTCATGTAACCATGAAGCATGTAGTCTCCTAACTAACAGGACGATATGGGTATCGTCTAGGTGGGAGACTCATACTTTTAATGCAGTAAGTAGTAGACAGTTTGACGGACAATGAGCGGACGGGTTCTTTTATCCGTGCTTTCATCGCCAAGTGAGTGTGTGCTCAGCAAACTTTGGAATTTGTGATACTTCAGTGTGCTGCTTGTGCATCAAGAATCAGCAAATTTGGCTAGATAAATAAAACTACAGTTCAGTCTGCAGGCAACCACTGATTTAAAGACTCGGAAAAATATTGTAAGTAGCTTTCTCTTCACTTTTTCCGCTGATAAGATCGGCGAGACTGCAACTAGTTGATATGAGCTTTGTCTAGATTTTCTTCCGTCAACTGCATTTCTACAGAACTGCATTTTTTGTATTTAATAGTGTTTTGTTTTTATTTAAGAACTCAGCCGATCACCTTTCAGTGAATTTCTCCGGACTAGTTACCTTTCGTATTTATCTGATTGTATGTAATTTTCCTAATATTTTCATATTTTTATCTCCTTATCTAACTTATTCACTTTTTTATTTTTGTAGTTTTATCCTATTTATTAAACTTGTTAATCGTAAATTAAATCAGGATTTTGCATGTTTCCTCTTTTATTCATTTATCTGATATTGTTTTACTTTATTTTGATTCTATTTGGGCCCAGCGGGATCAGAACGATCATCTATTACTCCCACGTGATATTACGAAGCAAAATTTTTGCTATTAATTTTGAGTCTTTGTAATAAAATTATACTTATTATTATATTTTAGAATTTTATGCATAAAAATTGTATTTTTAGTGTTGATGTATTTTATATCTGCTGTCATGTTCAATTTTAAGAGAAAATAAGAATATTCTGTGTGTGTATATTTTAGCGCGTTCTCCGGTAGGCTACTATGGACGGATCCATGGAAATAGATGCAAATACAACGCAACACCCTATGCAAGTTGTAGTGTTGAGAACGTTTAAAGTGATTAAAACACACACACTGAAGATTACAACTAAATAAAAACCATGTCCTACTTACAGGATACTTTCTCAATGTTGAGAAAGGGCCCGGTAATTAACGGATGCTGAGAAAGGGTCCTGTAAGTAGGATTTGAAACTGGTGCAGTTTTTATCTTTTTATTTAATTGTAATGTTCAGTGTGTTTTTTTAAATCATTTTAAACGTTTTTAAATATAATATACGCTAAATCTTCACATCCTTTAGGGTTGAGAGCTTTCCTTCTCATCTTTGAACATATACTGATGAGGTTTTCAATCCTTCTCAGGAAGCTATTGTAGAATGGCTTCAGACTTAAAGAGAAAGTGAAGATGCAGCAGACAAACACCGAAAGGAAGTAAACATCCATGCCGGTGCCGGGATTAGAACCCAGGTTCAGACACATCAGCCTCTTGGCTGATGGCCGTCTTGACGAGAAAGCTATCATTTTCGTTGAATTTAGCATATATTGAAATTATAGTTTTCATAAAATAATATTCTCCCTTATTTCATTATTCTGCAATTCTGATAAAACAGTTTTATATTCTTTCTTTCAGTGTAACCAAAAATGAATACAGAGAGTAACTGTTCAAGAACTCCAGAAACCAAAATTCAAAATAATACATTTAATCAGAATCTTCATCGTTATGCATTTAAGACAATAAATACTCAATCTGAAGATCATAATAATACTGGAACACCTGAGACAAGAGAGGAAACAAACAATGTTAATTCTGTTATTGATGTTGAGTTGGGGACAGATCAACATAGAATTAACAATAAGAAAATTAACACTTCTACTAAAAGCAAAATTAAAGAAAAGACAATTGATCAAATTATTAACATCCCAGGTTTGGATAGAATATTTGGATCCAAACATAAAACTTTTACCAGATACTTTTGGAAAGCATTGATTATAATGGGAATTGGATTCACTATATTTCAGAGTTCACGCTGTGTAATTGAATATATATATGGTGAACCAGATACAATTATGAATTTGAAAGATAACGATGAATTTTCTGGATTAAGTGTAACATTTTGCCCACCTGATTTTCATAAAAAAATTGAAGATCGCATAAGAAAGAAGTTTGAGGAAATCTTTGGTCACAATCAGTTTGATCCCAATTATCCAATAGAATTTACTGAGGAATTTACAATGAACAGTGTTTGGGATGTCTGGAATGTTACACCATCTTATGGGAAGGCTGAAATAAAAGTAAAGATTTTTATTTAGTAGTGTAAAGCCTCCGCACTTGATTAAAAAATGAACTGAAAGATAGTGATTGGGAAGGGGCTGACTGGACATCGGAAGGGGAATTCACTCTGGATGAAACTAGCACAGGGTGCATTTTTAATTGTAATTTTTTTAAATTAATTTTTTTTTTAATTTCAGTTCATTTTTTTAGTCAAGTGCGGAGGCATTACATCTCATATTGCCCGCACGTTAAATTATTTATTATATTTTTATTTAGTCTGAAAAGAAATTTTGTAATCAAAAACATAATTCAATAATTATGGTATTTCTTATTATAAGAAATCTCGTCATTTTAAATATATCGAATTTTGTACAACGATATTTTACAGACGCTATCGATCTGCTTTTTCAAGTTCGGCAAATTAAAATAAGAACATTTAATATATATATACTAATAACAATACAAACAATGTATTATAAACGATGTTTTACACACTGAAGTTATCTCAATGGCTTAAAAAACAACAAATAATATTCCATATCCTTTAACATAAACAGTTTTATTTACTGAAAAGCGTGCTGAATTCAAATTAAAAATTGCCTACTTTATATATGCACGATTAAGGTGTGAATTAGAAACAATAAGTTGTTTCTTATTGTAAAGAAACTTATTAACTTATTGTTTCTAATTCACACCTTAATCGTGCATATATAAGGAGGCAATTTTTAATATAAACAATTTTAGATACGAATTTGTTGTATTTGTCTTATTTCTAGAATAATGCGAAACAATTTCCAGAATAATGCGAAAAAATGTTGGCAGCGCCACAGCGCTTTCTTTCTTTTTTTGTTGATAATACATTTAGAAATTGCGCTTTTGTTTTTGTCTGTGGCGATACCTGGCGGAAGTTTTTTTTTGCGTTGCTAGGCAACAAAAATAACTTTTTGAGCACATGGCAGATGAGAGGTTTGGTGTTCCGGATGGGCGGATTCAAACTAATAATTAATGATCTCCGCTTACTTTTTTATTTTGTATATATTTTTTGAGACGTCTCTTCATGCTTCATAAGACTACTAGAATGATTATACTGCTGGAGTTGGATTATATCACCGCCTTTCACCAAACTACGAGAAATCTAAGATGACGCCAAGGTAATGTCCGCCATATTTTTTTTTCTCTTTTTTTTTGTATTATCAACCGCCTTTTTAAAATGTGTGGGTTAATTCTGGCATTGCATTTTTTAGATGGTCCGTCGAGGGCGGATAGTTAGTTAGTGATCATTAGTTAGGTGAATCGTTAGTTAGGTGAATAGTTAGCATTAATTGGGTTTGAATATTAGGTCAGGATGGAGTTTAAGCATAAGATATTGATTTCAAAAAGGGACGCAGGGTATCAGAAATTTAATGCCATTTATGAGTTTTCAAAAAAGATTAGTCCTGCCGAACGTTCCAGCAAATCGAACGAAAACTTCATGGCAGTCTGAAACGATTGATGAGTTGAAATTAAAGTTCGAACAGGTTTTAGATCAAATAAATGAAGTTCAGCTGGAAATTAAACCCTCATCTCAACCAGATTATAGTGCATTAATTTCTTTGGAGGATTTGTATGCTAGGATTAAACGTGTTAGAAACAACATTAGGACTATTTCCGGCCAAGCATCACAAAGTACACCTTTTAATAAATATATGGTGAAATTACCTCCAATCGATATTCCATCCTATGACGGGAACACTGATAACTGGCAAATTTTTTATGAGTCATTTAAAACTAATATCCCTACAAACCCACAACTCTCCGACTCTCGGCGTGTTCAATATTTGATGGGCAAATTAACTAATAATGCTTTGAAGATAGTAGCAGGAATTGTTCCCACTGGTGATACCTACAACATTTTATGGGATAGTTTAGTAAAGAAGTATCAAGATAAACGTGCTTTAGGTACACATTATTTGAATAATATTTTTGAGTTAAAGCTTGAATAGCTTGAATTTTTTTGTGGAGAAATACTCTGCTTCTATTGCTGCTGTAAAGCAATTAGGGATAAAGGATCTCACAGACTTTATTTTGCTACATATTGCATTAAAAAAGGTAGATGCCCAGACTGTATAAAGCTTTGAATTGTCAGTACGTAATGAAGAGATTCCTACATGTCAAGCATTCATTGAATTTATTCAGGATCAAGTAAGAATCTTGCAGCGATTGAGCAGTGCTACGAATGCAATGACATCCCAAGTATCCACTCAGAGATCTGCTGTTTCTTCTACTTCTTTGGGATGTAATTCTCGTACTACTTCAAAAACATTTATTTCCAATAGCGTTACACAATCACCACGGAGTAGTGGCACTTCTTCATGTAAGTTATGTGGTAAAAATGATCATATTCCACTTTATTAATGCCCACAATTTAAAGAGCTGGATTCTCCGCAAAGTAGATATGAATTTGTCAAATCAAGGCGAGGTTGTGTAAATTGTCTTTCCCATTCAATTTCATTTTGTAAGTCACGTCGTTCTTGTCAAACTTGTGGTAAGAGACATCATACTCTTTTACATTTCTGGAATGGTCAGAAGTCAGCAAAATATAAGGATGGTTCTCGTAAGGTAAATAGTGCAGCCACTGTTTTACCATCAGTTGTGACATCAACAGATAATTCAATTCCGGCTAATAATCCTCAGGTCGAACCAGTATCACTCATACCTTCTGCTACTACAATTTCTTTGTCTGCAAAGACAAAACCAGATTTTACTATATTACTCTCAACTGCTCAAGTAAGCGCTCAAGCTGATAATGGTAACCGGAAATTGGTTAGATGTTTAATTGATAATGGTTCTCAGAATAATTTAATTACTGTGGATTGTTGTAAGATGTTAAATTTACCTATTACTCCTTTGAATAATTCCTTCATAAAGAGAGTAGGATTGCTATCGAGACCTATTCATGGTTTTACTTATTTGACACTGCAATCTCGTGAATCTCCGCATAAATATTATATACACGCTTTGGTAGTTGATGCCATTACATATAATTTACCAGCTCGTTATATGAATTGTAGTAATATGTCTTATCTTAGTAATCTGCCGCTAGCAGATCTCACATGGAATATTCCCGGAGATATTGATATTGTGGTAGGAGCTCAGTTGTTCCCTTATATATATATATATATATATAGGTAATCGTGTTGATTCCGGTTCATCCGCACCTCCTGCTCTTCAAACCGCCTTTGGATATGTTCTTTTGGGTGATATCCCCACATCTTATGATGGCACTTTCAATGGAATAGTACAATCTTCTACTACTTCATTTTTTACAACGGCTAGTATTGATCTTAATGATGCCTTATAGAAATTTTGGGAGTTAGAAGAAGTTCCTCGTTCTCGTTGTTTCAGTCCTGAAGAGATAGAATGTGAAAATCTATATACTGCTTCTGTTACTCGAGATAAAGACGGAAGATATTCTGTTAACTTGCCTTTTTCGAAAAATCCTGCCGAATTATATAACTCTCGTGCTGTTGCTCAAAGACGTTTAATCTCGCTCGAGCGTAAATTCAAGCAAGATCCTTCCCTTCGTGAAAGGTACAATGGAGTAATAAATGAATATATATCAAATGGTTACCGTTCAGAAGTGCCCGCTACTCAAAATAATGATGAAGGTTATTTTATTCCACACCATGCAGTTATCCGTGAAGATAAGGTCACCTCCAAGTTACGTGTAGAAGTCCCTTCTGAAAGCTTTTTTTAATAAAAATGAGATCAGCTTCCTGACACCTCCAAAGGACGTGATCAGAATTCTCAACCTCAGTTAAATTACATAGTTCACCCTCGGAGGCCTCCCCCTTGCAAATCTAACAAGATAAGATTTAAAACACTCATGTCCTGTTAAAAAATAAGTAATAATAAAATCAGAAAAAAAGTTATCCTCCTTAACTTTTTTAAGATATCTAAAAAGTGGCCATCCTTTGTCAGAATTTTTCCACTAGCATTGCCAAGTCATGATCTGATCTCTTAATTTAATATGCTGAGAGAAGCTTCTGGGCAAAGAACAAGAAAACGTGATGAAAAGCCTTCATCCAAGGCTTCTCTGTCTGCCTCTTCAGTTCCATTAATTCCAATATGTGCTTTGCCCCAGCCCAAAGTTTTACCACCATTGGAGAGATTCCTAATAGTAGTAAACGTATCCCTGGCATCTCTATTTAGGTAAGAGCAAAGGGTCACAGATCTCAAGACCGAGATTGTCTGAAACAATAGCGATGTTATAATTGCCAAAGGGCCAAAGATTCAAGCGCATATTGACAGCTAACAAAATTGCTCCAAGCTCAGCTTGGAACACAGGGGCATTATCGTGAGCCTCCCTAACTAATTTTGAGAATTTTTACCAAAGGCATCTTTAATAATAACTGAAAAGCCAACGCTACTATCCAACTTGGATCCATCAGTAAAGATGTTAAAATCTTCTATTACATATCTTGTGTGTTTATCTTTGATTTTGAATATAATCTCTACCATAGGATCGGGATTACGATTTTCATTAATACAATGTTCTGCTCATTCTGATGTTTTTGGCTTGTTATTCAGTGGAATTTGAAGAAATATATTTAATATATTAATATGGTAATTCTTGTTGTTTTGACTTATCAAATTACACTTCATAAGATTTGAGAAGAAATTGAAGATTACCTATTGATGAAGCATTTGCGGCAATAATTTGGATAATTACACATTTTTTTTAATATTTTTAAATATATTTTAAGAAATGCATGATGATTTTAAAAATGATTATTTATTTATTTACTTTAACATGAGTATTTGATATTCTCATGAGTTCTTGAGGATATTTCGACTATTTTAATGCAACTATTAAATGGGCTTTTTATATTATTTTTCACTATTTGAATACGGTAGTGTTAATGTTTACCTTAGCTATAACGATCACGATATATCTGTCTCTAGGAATAAAATATTTCGCTAAAGATTTTTAATATATGGCTTTTTTTATTATACTAATAAGAACTCATCATTATATATTAAATTAGGCCTTTGATCTTTAATATCATCTATAAAAAATCCATACTACTAGAACGATATTTGGCATAAAAAAAACTTGAAAAAGCAGAGCAATTGATTCTGTGAAGTATCGTTGTAGCAGTATGGATTTTTTATAGATAATATTGTTACCTGGTGTTTTTTCCTCATTTGTTTTCCCCCCGTAGGTGGACTCTTCCTTACCCCGGTGCTCGGTTTCCTCATCACCTCTGAGGATAGTTGACCGTTCCAGAGCTGATGTCGAGGCCGGACTCCGGGATATAATGGAGAGTTCCACCTTTGAAAGACAGTGGGTGTTTGGCGGCAAGCGAGCCGCAAGTGTTTCTCCAGCCGGAGAAAGGGTAGCGCAGTTAGTATGTGGCTGACAGCCACCAGGGGATCTCCAACCGGAGATAGAATAGCACAGATCGAGTGTGGCGGCAAGCCAGCCGCAGGAAGAAGCTCTCAGTCTTCAACTGAAGTCACCGAGAGAACAGTTAGTTTTGGCCACGACTGGCCAAGGGAGTAAGGATACTCCCCAGTTAAGGACGTCCAAAGTGTGTGCCTGGGCCAAGGCCCAAAAGTGTCGTTGTTACGGAGACGTGAGAAGACGAGGCCACCTCCAACGCGGACAACAGAACTGCCCTCCCCGCGTTGGAAGCAGAGAACCCGGCGTACCAAAGCCACGTCGCCGGCAACAGACGAGAAGTATTGCCGTCTAGTTCAGCGGGGATTGCCAGACCGTTCTCCCCGCTAAGCAGCGTTCAGAGCCGGCCAACGGAGGAGACGTTGCCGGCAAACCGAAGCCATCCGAAGTCCGGAGTTCCAGACGGGTTCCCCGCGGTCGAGGCGACCAAAGGACCGCCAGCTTCATCGAGCCATTCCCGGAGTCAACTTGAAGAGGATTTGCGAAGCCCGCAAGCCTCCCTCCTTCCAGTTGACGAATCATTGAAGACGTCAGACGCTTGCTGAGAAGTCGACGCCGACCCCTCGTCAGATCCCCACCCACCCCGTTGCTTGCGATTTTGGCCGACGGCGAAATCAACAGGCAGCAATATTAAAGAAAAATTATATAATTTATTATATGGCTTTTTATTTTTTTGTTAGTTTATAGAAGCTTGAAAATCTGGCAAACAGTTTTTTTTTTTTTATTTCCTTACTATATATATTTCGATAGTTTTCCTTATCTAAAGTCTTTTCCTTTTTTTTTTATACCTAAGTCTTACAATTTTCCAGTTTAAAAAAAAAAATTATCTGTGTATATATTTAAGTTTGTAGCAGAGTATAGTTATTATTCAATCAAAAAAGAGTTCACATTACGACAAATAAAATGAAACTTCAAAACTTGTTCTAAACGTTCATTAACAAATATTTAATCTGGGTCTACTAAAAGATTAGTATTAAAAAACTTCACATTTACAAATCCAAGTACAAATCTGGTAACACTGATGACGTGATTCATCAAAGTTCTTCTTAGTAATACTGATCATCACTAAACTTCCCTATAAAATTCATTTAATTGTAGATAATTATTAAAATTCATGTATTCAAGGATGACAAAAGTTCCTTGCCTATTGATATATTTCTATGCAAAAGTTTATTCTGGTATATCACCCAAAATTACAGTCATTGTTCACATAAGAATTTAAATCAAGTCTTATATCTTTATCTTCACTTGATTCTTAATGTTGTGGTACAGTCTAGATACGGGTACTAGCCAATCAGAAGCGATCTTAGCATTTACTGCATAACGGCGAATTACTGCTTCCGGTGATCTGGAAAGCGGACTAATACAGGTTATGAGTTTCCTCGCTCGTGATCTCGTTGCACACGTGACTACTTCTTTAATTCATGTAAAATGGCGTCACTTGTTAGAACTGAAGAGAATATCTGCAGATAATTTTCTTTATTTTTTGGAAATGACAGAACGATCTGATAGCACTATACAGAAAGTAAGTTACCAAGATTTCATCCGAAATCATGAAATTCATTTAGAACATCGTTGTTATGAACGGAATACGCATATTTTTGAACTGTCATGTGACCGTCGTAATTTAGGCCTAACGATGTTGCTCATGCACCTATATATGGGCGTCAAGTATATGTAGGGGACATGAATATCCCTTATATTCGTTCCTTGAAACCGCATGGTTTCAGGAATTGCATCCTTCGCAAGTAACCACCAATTCTCGTTGTTGATTGCAATTCTCGACATTTTTATTGATGTTTCACAAGTTTCAAAATAGGCATCATAATTCATAAGGTAAAACCTACCATTTTTATTTTCACTATTTAATTCATCGCATATTCCGTAAATATTCAGTGCTTCTATCTTGTTTATTAAGGTAAGCCCCTTCTAGCAAGAATTGCCGATTCTGTATTTCTTTCCAGTAATTTTTCAAAACTTCACTAATGTTAACTGAACTTCAGCTTCCGGTTTGTAAAAATAGTTCCAAAATGGATCTATTTCGCAAGGCGCGAAAAAAAAAAACCCGCCATACCCTCAACTAGAATTTTACCACGTTGTGTATCAGAACTAAACTTTAAATGTGTCCTTTGTATTATTAATTCAAAAGTCACTTACTTTGAATCTTTATATTGCACAATAG
>JAFIDM010019354.1:0-14595 GCA_023159025.1 Thereuonema tuberculata
TTAAAAAAAAGAAAAAGGTTTTACTTACCTTTTAATCATTAAATAGGATTTTAATTCAAGGGGGGGGGGGTTAGAAAAACAATCAGCAATAACCAAAAAAAAAAAAAAACGTCGTTTTCAAAATTTGGGGATGGATTTATTTTCATCTCTATATGTCAGAGACTTCCTCTGAGCTTGAGATCTTCTTCCTCATCTGACAAACGTAGCAAGCAGTTTTTGTTCCAAGATTCAGCGCCATCCGAATAGCCAAGAAGATTCACTGGACAACGGTTGGAAAACACATGCACTGTTTCATCAAAAATAACTCCTCCTTATTTAGTGCTATTAATACAACTAAAGAGAAAATTAAAAACAGAGAATGCTGATCTTCTGTTGTTAGGAGGAGAGGAGGCTAAAGGTTTCGCTTAAAAGAATCGTATTGAAAGGTTCAAAGTTTAAAATCATTGTAAATACCACTTAGGGGCCGTTCAAGTATTATGTAAGCATTTAAAGGAGGAGGGGAGGGGGTTCAAGCTTTGCTTATTATTGCTGACAAGAGGGAGGGGCCGGGAATCAGAGCGATGCTTATGTCAGACAGACAAACATGCATTTTGATTGTTTTAATTTATTTTTAAATTAAATAGTAGTAGTAGTATTTACTGTTAATGATTTGGCAAATCTTAAGTAATGACTAAATTTGTGAACGGCCCCTTAAACTCTCTTCAATACTAAACTGCCCTACAACACATTTAACGTCTTTTCTTATCAAATGAAAGAATTTCCTGATAATTGTGAATTCTGCGCCGTGTCTAATCTTTCAAAACTAAATTTTATTTTCTTTTAATACGGGAGGCAAAACTTTTTTGATGAAACTGTGCATGTGTTTTCCAACCGTTGTCCAGTGAATCTTCTTGTCTATTCGGATGGCGCCGCATCTTGGAACAAAAATTGCTTGCTACGTTTGTCAGATGAGGAAGAAGATCTCAAGCTCTGAGGAACTCTCTGACATATAGAGATGAAACGTCTGCAAGGAAGTTTTCCTGCAAGAAGGGAAGCCACTTGGATTCCAACGAAGATTTGCAGTCCAATACAGTATTTCTTGTATGAAAATTTGGTAGTGTTTAAAATAAAATGGATGGCAGTTGGGAGATTATCTTAGACGAAAGACTGTTTTTCACATCCATTTTTCCATCTTCATTACGAACGGCTAATGAAACGATAGACTTTAAAAAAACAAGCAACAAACCAAAACAACAATTTTGTCTAAACCCAAGTTGTTTGGCAGTAGACGTCTTTTCGTCTTCATCAATAACAAAAACAATATCATCAAATATCTTTCTAATAATCTTTTTTTTTTTTTTTTTTTTATTTTTTGCTAAATATTGATATATTTCTTCGTGTGACTCATATCAACTTTAATACTTTCAAAAGAAGAAATTCCGTTTTGTCACTGGTAATTTATGTTTTTTTTTTAAATAGTTGAATTTTAAAAAATTTAAAATATAGAATAATAGTTGAATATTTTATTTTTGTTTTATTTATGTGCAAAAAAAATGTGCGTCAAAAGCCAATGTATTCCGTTAATGATGATCCGTTGCTGTAACATAACAATAGTGTGATAGATTATGTTATTAGATAATTGTATGGAACAATAACGTAACATGATGATTGCTAACATCTGGACTGCTTTTAAGTTTTGAAGTGTATAAAGAAGAAGATAAAATCATGGAAAGGAAAACTGGATGGCAGTTGGATATCCTGGACGAAACACTGTGTTTAACATTCATGTTTCCATCTTCATTATCAGGCTAAGGTGAAAGACTGATTTAAGAGGAATTCCTGGCACGCATAGGAACATCACTTACATTCAGCGTGTATTATGTACAGTCTTCAAATGCAGCATAGGTCTATACGGATGGAGTACAACAGTGGTCATCAAATGAAGCTAAGTGTTAATATTCTTACAAGAGATCTCCATCGGACTCATTTCTTTGCTTAATATTTTTATTTTAGTATTAGATTGTGAGATATTACAAAAAACATTTGTCTAAAACAAAATGGGTAAATTTGAGTTTTTTTTTTTTTTTATATATATATATAAAATCGCACTAATTATTTATATACTTACTGAGAAAGTAATAAAACCTTTTCTGTACTGTCTTATTATTTTTCTCTATAATAATAAAATGGTTTAAAATGTGTTTGACAAACAATCGTCCTAACTATTAACTGTTAGTTACTGAACATGAAAAGTCTTACTATTTCACTTGGACATTTTATCTGTTTATATGCGTATTTTTTTCGGATCACGCGTTCCCAGATGTCAAAACTCCTAGCTATATCACTTTGTTACTCTGTATATGGGAAGTGTTACTATTCTATTTGTCCTCTACTTTGTCTGTTAATATAGGCATCAAATCAAAACGGTTCGACAGATTTTCGTCAAATTTGTTACACGGCATATTTGTGGTCCAATTTAAAATATAGGCCCATTTATTTTTGGTCTCCATGCCTCAAACTCTCGCTTAAACGGCTAGATAAATTTCTTTAAAATGTTGATACGAAGATCCCACTTAAACTATTAGGAAACCTCCTTTCCCACACCAACGCTGTCATAGTAAGACCCCACTAAGCGGACTTAGTTCTGAAATTATTTTAGTTACTTGCTTACATTATTTCAAGCTCATTTTGGGGGCGATTGGAAGCAAGGTAACGGGTAATATCCGGTCGAATCACTGTCTTTGAATCCAGTTTTGAAAAAGAAAGGAAAGATTACTGTTACAGAACTTTGGAGTAAAGGCTCTTACGATGATTAGTTCAATTACATCTGTAATAATCTGTTAGTTCACCATTACATTTAAAACTGCATTTTGCTTCTTTGATTTTAATATTTTGAAATGTTTTTATAAAAAAGGTTTTTTTTTTTTTATTTTTTAATTTATATATTCTACTAGGTCATCTCCCGTGTATAATTGATTTAAATTTTTGAAGAAGAGATATGTTGAGATGGATATTAGATGAAGTATTTTTCGGTTCTATCATAGCTTGTGTACGATATTCTTGGCGACGAATTGATTATGACTGTTCTTTCGAGTGAAGATAATTAAATTCTGATAACTTTTGACTCTAAGACATTGCAACATACAGTTGTCCGTGAGTGAAGACATCGTTCTCCCAACAGATGGCAACTTTATTTAGAGTCTGTCCTTGAGCTTTATTGATAGATATCACATAAGAAGGTCTGATTGGAAATTGTATTCTTGTGAAAGTGAATGGAAGTAGATTATCGCTTGGTGCATAGATATTTGCTCAATATTTTTGTCTCTTCTTTCTCATTCCTCCCTCGTTCTCTCATTGTCCATCTCGATAATGTGTCTTACGGTTGCTTCTTTCACCGTCATCCATGAAGTTCTGGGAATCGCTTCCATATTTAGACTGATGTTATCTCTATGCCTTTCTTGTATTTCTCTCTTTTCTGCTGTCTCTTCCGTTGTCTCCTTAGCTCTTGATCGCCTTTTACGTTCGGCTTCATTTTTTCCGATCCAAATCTCTCTGTTGTGATCTTTTCAAACGTTTCATCTCAATCTCTCATTGTCCATCTCGATACTGTGTCTTATGGCTGCTTCTTTCAGCGTCATCCATGAAGTTCCGGAAATCAGTTCCATATTTAGTTTGATGTTATTTGATGAATTAGTTGAGGAAATCTATACATTACTAAAATCTTTAGTATTATTTTATTTTATTATTCTATTTATTCGTTTTTGTATGAACTCATCATTTGATAGCGGGCGCCGAGAGAATAAAACATTTGTGTCAAAACAAACAATTTTGAAGTTCAACCATTGCTCATTGTGGAATTCCTCGCAACAATGAACCATCCCAACAATTGCGCCGTTTGCATTTGTCGACTTCCACGCAACAATTACCCAGGCACACAACAATTCCACCGACAATTATCTCGGCACGCCCTTGTCCATTATTGAACTGCGGGACAATGGTAACAATGTTTTTGCAATTGTTGAACTGCGCCGGACAATTGGAAAAGAAAGATTTTATATAGTAATATAGAATATAGATTCTACAATCTATATATTAAGAGCAGTGCATACACTATTACTACTGTAGCCGGAAAGGTCTATCATATAAGCCCTATTTTTAACACCGACAACCGGAAGGAAAGAAGACAATCATAAGAAAGAAAAAAATATTCATGCCGGCTTCGGGATTCGAATCCACATTCAGACGTAATGCAATGTATTTTAATCAACAGCACCATAGAAAACATAATTTTTGGTCTCGGTCCGTTATTAAAGACAAGGGTAGTGGTCTGAAATTAGTTGGGAAAAAAGATAAACATATAAATATAGTTTGTTTTTTCTTTTGTACATTAAGTCGCGAACTTTCCTCGATGGGACGTGGGGGTGGTTTCTGCTAGCTTTCAAGATCAAAATAAGGGTCATCACCATAAGTCAAGCATAAGGAATTAAACAAAGCATATCTGAAACCTTCGGATATTTTTAGCGACGCGTTTGGGAGCTATTGCGATAGTGACCAAAAATCGGTAGCTATTGAGCTTGTCCTGTCCGTCCGTCCGTGTCTGTCCCCCGTAACAACTCCCGAACGGAAGGTCGGATCAATAAACGGATTTCATCATCGCGTTCAGAGGTCCAAACAATGTAGAAATACGGGATTTTCAGGGCCCAAGGCAGTCCCTTTCCCCCAATGTTCGAGATATTACGCATTGTTTTCATTGGATTTCCACTATTAGCTTAAATGTTAGAAATGCAACCATTTCCTGTTAGATATAGCTTGATGGTTAAGCTACAAAGGTTGTCGGTTCGAATCCGTATATTTACTGGTTTTTTTTTTTCTCCTCAATGTCCGCATGTTGTTTTTTTTCTTATGTTCTTAACTTTTTTTTTTTTTTAATTTTTCCTTACGCTAAGAGTACTTCTTTTTATTATTATTATTTTTAATTTTTTTTATTATTATTGGTCGCCCTTAAATTTATGCTTTAGCACAAAATTATATTCACTTGTTTTTTTTTTCTTCTGGATTGTATTTTTTACTTATTAACAGGAAGAAGGTTGGGGTTTTTTTTTTTTTTGTCTTTTTTTTGTAATCACCAAAAAGTTACTATATTTGTAATTACTAAAAATTCATGAGACATTTAAACATACTGCCTTTAATACTTTAAGTAACGTAATAATGTAAACGCAAAATATTTCCACTAATATTATCAGAATTGAAACAATCCCTCACTCCTACCAAATTAGTCCACAAAAACATCACATACCCCTAAAAAACCCTAAAAAAAAATACATTCAGGAAAGAGTTTCAAAATAAAATAAACTTAAAAAATAAAATATCAATAAAATAAATAAAAAATTTCATTTTTATTGACTTTCTTATTAGGAATAATTACATCTATAATTATAACCACAGTATTAAATATACCATCAGTTTAAAATATCATTTTTCAGTTGAATTTTTTTTTATCTTTTTTTAGTCTTTATTGTTCATTTTTTTAAATTTCTGTTGTGCCAATGCAAAAAGAAGAAAAAAAAGAATACGATATATGGACATTTTATTTCCAGTTGCTGAAGAGAATATGTTCATCGAGGAAGACGAAAAATAAAATTAAAATTCAAAACATGAGAAACATTAATAAAAAATTTACCAGGAGAAAAAGATTTGCTTTTAAAAGAAAAGAGAAATATTTTGTTGTCGGCTTTCGGAGCATCTTCAACAAATTACCATTCTAAATGATGACGAGCGCCGTAACAACTGATGTAATAATAAACAAAAATATATTTTCCTGATAATAAATAAGGCTTCGCTGACCTGCTTTTGAAACTCTCTATCAAAACTCAGAAAGAAAAAAAAATATCCTCTGAATCAGTTTTACTAGAACCTGGAAACGGAGATAAGAAACGGAGCGGAAAAGCGAAGTCACCAAGTGAACTTGACTCTGAAATTCACTTTCTCAGAGGCTGCCAGCAAAGAGAAAGCTGGCCTCGTTTTCGAAGTCACAACGTCGAGGGCTTTCCCACTTTGTTATTGAAAGTAAACAGGAACTTGAAAGTTCTAATAAGGTAACCAGCTTCATAAAAAGAAGGCGGAGGTATAAAAAAAATGGCGTTTGATAACATTTGATCCCTGAAAAAAAGAAACGCATTTAATAATATTGAAAAACCCTTACTTCAAAAGACGGAGCATTCGGTGGAATATAACCGGATTGCTATTCAGACTAGTGTCATTGGTTTCCTATGGGGTGATGGGAGATTATAACATCCTCTCCCACCTCCTTTTGCATCTGAAACAAGACTAAAAGAACGGGATAGACTTAAAATGTGTTTTTATTTTTTTTTTTAGTTTTTGTTTTTAAAGCCTTTACAAAGGAAAAACCTTGGAGTATTTGGAAATTTTTATACCTGCTTACCTAGCGAATAAAAACACTACTATGATTTTTTTTTTCCTGAAAATTAACTAAAAACGCATTACTTCAGTTGATTAAATCCTATTAATTTTAATTATTTCAACCCTTATTTTGGCAGGGTTAAATAAACGGATTACTACACGATGACAGAATTCATTGTTTCCGCTTTGTTAAGGGAAGTTTTGTTACAATCGTTATGCGTAAATTTCTGGACAATGACCCACGTGAGAAGTTAGATCGTCCCTTGTCCATAAATAGGCACGCCACGTTTCAATTCGATTTAACGGCTTTTCAAGTTGTTAGGAAAAGACACAAACACAGAAAAGACTGGTTGATTTTATGCGCAATTTCTAAAGCAAGCAGAATAGAACAGCAAGATGGGGGGTGGGGGGGGTTTGATATTTTTTTATTTTTTCTCCCTTCAAAATTCCTACTGGAGTCTGAATCACACTTTTCATTAAATCAAAATGTATTACTAATAAATTCATGCTGATATCATGAGAACTTAATGATAAATACTTCAGTTTTTTTTTTTATGGCAGTGGTTCTCAAATTCTATTTCAGTCCTCTATCCTTCTGATAAGCCCATCTCTTCAAAAATCAACCTACTCCCGAATAAGGAAAAGCATGCATTTATATTTACACATTTAATATAAAAGAATTTCTTAAAAATAAAGAAATAAATAAAATAATTGTAAAATTACTTCACACCATTTTCTAAACATAATAAAATAATAATTAAAACCGTAAAGATCTATAGTTGTAGAAAACATTAAATTGCAAAAACAATGTTTTAAATTTAACGACATTAAAAGTATTGAAATACTGATGAGTTACTTTTATTTATTTATTAATTTGCTACATCAATTCATTTGCTACTGTTCGTTTTCGAAAGCCAGACTCAGTACTCGCGGACGATTCTACTCCGCAGAGGGATGAAACGCTGATTTTTCCAAAATTCTTTTGGACATTTTCGCATTTAAGAAAAAAATAACGGAGAAGCATTTTTGCAATAGTATTTATTCTTTCCATAATTCTTTCCGAAAAGCGCAAATAGAACGCAGCTACTAGTAAACTAACACTGATAAAAAGTAAACATCCCCTCTTTATTTCTCCTCACCCCTATTTTGATGAAATCGAAGGAGACCTGACGCATGCGTAAAAGCATTCTCCTAAACAAAACCAAACAGTAGCAATAAACCTTTATTACCCAGAATTTGTTGATGTCCCAACATTTACAAAAACCACTGTCTTATGATTTCTTTTGCCAGATGATCGTCTGAAGATGTCAAGTTTACAGACTCGAAGTCCATTTGAGGTTTAGTCAATGGTAGCCTTAATCACATGAATGAACGTCGCTGTCAGAATAACGTAGCTTAGAAGAGCCTTCATGCCAAATTTCACAAAAAAGTCGTGCCAAATAAAGACGTAGACAAGTTGAGGTTCCGTAAAACTAGAGATTGAAAAAAAAAAACAAAAAAAAACTTTATCAACAGTGATACAGTTGAACTGAGTGTTACACTTGTATTCATCATTTCAGATTTAATACTGTAGGCCTATATAGAATATCACTTCCTTAAATAATATAGTAAAAAGAATGAATAAGGTCAATGTCGAATCTTATTTATATACTATTTGTAGCGTCATGTTTTAATTTGTACATTTATTACGTCAAGTGTTTATGTGAGTGTATTTTTGGTGAAGTCTCATTTATTTTTATATTTAGTTTTACTTTTAATAATAGTGTTCAGCAGACACTGTTCGATTTTGTTTACGAGAGCCTTCAACGCTTTTGCGCATGCGTCAGGTCTCCTTCGATTTCATCAAAATAGGGGTTGTTTATTTTTTTTCAGAGCTAGTTTACCGGTAGCAGCGTTCTATTTGCGCTTTTCAGGAAAGAATTATGGAAAGAATAAATACTACTGCAGAAATGCTCCTCCATTATTTTTTTCTTAAAAGCGAAAATGTCCAAAAGAATTTCTTAGGAAAGTGCCCATCTCGGCATATCACCCCTCTGCGGAGTAAAGTCATCCACCAGTGATGCGTCTGCTTTTTGAATTCGGACAGTACGATAACAGTCTAGTTTGTTTAGTACTCTTGGTTTGTAATTTTCTGAAAAAAAATTAATTATATTCACAAGTATTTAATTAACTTTCCTGAATTCAAAGGACATTATTGAAGTTTAATCACACTACACCTTGCGCAAACATAAGGAGGATTTAATAATTTGTGTAAGGCATCAATAAGAATTCATGTTTTCATTTCTAACCCTTTATATTTCATACATATTCATGATTTTATAAACTACATTTGATTAAACCGGATATAAAGAAAATAATAAATGAGAAATTATGTTTGTGTTTGTATGTCTCTCTCTTATTTTTGTAAAAAAAACAATTATTGGATGCTTAAAAGGATTATTCGAAACACACAAAAAGATAAAAAATGTTTTCAATATTTTAAGGCGACTTCTGTTGCTTTTTCTTTTTTTAAAGAAATAAATGTAATACTTTATTAAATGCTATTTATTATTTAACTGAAGTATATGCAACATGCCTGTACTTATATTGATATAATTATTGTTTGCTTTTTCCCCTAGAAAGATGAGGTTCGTCTAATTAGTCAACCCCCCCCCCCCAATAAATGGTTTAATCTTTTTGGAACTTTGCATGCCTAATTAAGGTAAAGGGAATGTCTAAATTTTATATTTTGCCGGGAAATTAGCGGGTGAAGGTGCAAAAGTTCCCATACAAAAGCATTTTAACCAAAACATTAGGTTTTTATTGACAGTTAAACAACTACTAGAAAATAAATCCGCCTGTTAATCCGCTTAACGTTTGTAGCAGCTGACTAATCTTAATTGATCCACACAGCTTAAGTAAATAATGCGTATTTAATTAACTCTTTCGGAAAAAAAGCCAAAAAAAAAAAAAAAAAAAAAACTCTACTGTTTGTGTTTGATATTACAATTAATATCGAACTTAATTAGGAGATACTACAATTAAAAAATTAAATAAATAAATAAATAAATATAAAACAGAAAGCGCGTTTTAAGGAAAGCAGTCTTTCAGTAAGTTTATATTAACAAATTAAACATAATTGTTAAGGAATAGTTTTAATACTAAAAATGTAAAATAAAACAGATATATGTATTTAATGTCTGATATGTACATAGCGAGAGAGGGAGAATAATAAACACAGAAATTATTGTATTTTCTTTTTTAATAAATGCAAAATTTTTCCTGTAGGAAAAAATAACGGAAATTTTTCTCTTTTTAGTAAATTTTAACGTGTTAAGTATTAACATTATTATATTAACAAATTACCTTAATATATTATTATTATTATTATTCCATTAAATTATTATTTTTTTTTTTTAAAGTCATGATTTAAAACTTTAACTGTAATCATATATTTCCTTGTGTAGACATTAATCAATAAAAGAATCTAAATATTCTTATTTATGGCATGTCATAAGAATTTAGTTAATTTCTCGTCATCTTTTTAATTATCTCTATCTCTTTCTTTCTTTTACTTTTGAACTACTGAAATTTTTGAATTGCTAAAAAAAATAAAAAAAAAAAAAAAAAAAAAATATTTAAATCTTGACTCGCAAATAGCCTGAATTTATCTACTGTTGAAGGTTATAATTCAGAAATCAAGTATGAAAAGAAAAGAAAAAGTAAAAGCATTATTTCAAGTTAGCGCGAACTAAAAACCAAAATATTTTTACATCCCTATTGAGAAAAAAATATAAAATTAACAAAATATTTATTCTTCTTTTTTTTTCTTTAAATTTAAGGATTGACTTTTGTGGGAGGCTTTAAAGTCGATTGTAAATTGGTTTGAATTGAAACAAGTCGTTATTTTCTATTAAATATATGAACTAAAGCTCACCAAGTTAGATGACACAACACAAAGACCAAGAAATCTCCGAATGCCAATACATCGGAAGAATAAAGAAAATTGCATTAGGTTCCTGGAAACGTACATTAACGGCATTTCAATGCAAAGATTCTAACCTGAAATGAAGACCACGTGTCTTAAGAGAACCCAAAATTATGTATTTCTCTATGAAATGTACTTAATACTCGTGATTTTTATAATATCGCCTGCTCTTACTTAGTGCTTGAGTGTCTGGTCGGTGGTGCCCTCTACAAGCACTCTTATCAGTTTCCCCAGCTGATTCTCAAGGCTGTCTTATTCGTTGTCGTTCCTCCCTTCATTTGCTGTCAAAGTATCGTGATGAGCTAAAAACGAATTTGTCCGTATCGAATACTTGTCCCTAATTTTTTTTTACCTTTTTACTTAGTAAGGGCTCTCTTTAAGGATCGCCCTTTATTATAATTATCCGTAATATTGTGTAATTTTCAATTAATACAGAAAATTAAAAAAAAAAATGTTAATATTTAAAATTACAAAAACAAAATGAAGCCATAGAAATGCAAACATTGTAATTTCTTTTCCTGAATGAAAACCTAAATAATTTTAGGGAATTTTAGTAGCGGAGAAGAGCATAACACAATAACCTACATTGCTTCGTCCATTATAGTTCTGTTTTATTTTATTTTAGTTCATCATTAATTTGTGTACATTAATAAATATGACGAGCCTTTACATTTATTTTTTTATTTTTCCAACCTGCAATTTTCTTTCAAACATCCCCCTCCTCTTGCCAGGGGGTGGCAATTTTCGCGCGCTGCACCGATCCCGCTCTTACTTTCGCTGCATTCACGCCCCGAAAGGGAACATTGCATCTGTCAATTACGGCGGCAGAGCAGCCGAATTTGCTTGGCTCCGCCCATTCGAATTTGAAAAGTCCAATGCGAAAGTACCGCCAAAAACAAGAACCAATCGCCGGCTGAATCGCATTGCATGGTGGGTATGACTGACGTCAGTGTACCATATTGCCGTGACCAAACAAGGCTTTCTCACAGCTGCTTTTGCCGCGCTCTTGGAAGCACGGCCCCGCTGGTTAGGATCCAAAGTCGTGGAAATTTAGCTTTTATTTTTGTATGTTTATTGTTTTGTATTTCCTTCTCCCTTTTTCCCTGTGATGCCTACTAGTCTATTTCCCGATATGGATCGAAACAGCGGTGGTCTGGAAGACCAGCGAGCGCTTCAGTTAGCACTGGAACTATCTATGTTGGGGCTGAATAATGACAATGATGACGGCTTGAACCCCTCCACCTTCGATAACGATAGCCGCAGCAAAAAAAGCCAAAATATGACGGAGTGTGTACCTGTACCAAGCTCGGAACATGTTGCTGAGATAGTTGGGAGGCAAGGTATGTATGAACTTTAATTTACGCATTAATTCTTGAAGTGAAAATCGCGAATAAAAGTAAACGTCGTGCCAAGCACAATGGCGTCATTTTATTTTGAACAAAGGAAGTCTCCTCAAGCTTTTATTTTTTTGTTTGTTTTTAAAATAATTCATGGGTGAGTTTTTTGATTGGCATTCATTCGCTAAATTATCTTTTACAGGCTGCAAAATTAAAGCCTTAAGAGCCAAAACAAATACGTATATCAAGACGCCCGTTCGTGGAGAGGAGCCGGTGTTTGTGGTGACTGGCCGCAAGGAGGACGTTAACATGGCGAAGCGAGAAATCCTGTCAGCAGCCGAACATTTCAGCCAAATCCGTGCCTCTCGCAAGAACAATATGAACGGATCCCTGGCACCAGGACCTCCGAATAACGTTCCCGGCCAGACTACGATTCAAGTGCGTGTTCCCTACCGTGTCGTAGGCCTAGTGGTAGGGCCCAAGGGTGCTACGATCAAAAGGATTCAGCAGCAGACGCATACGTATATAGTGACACCCAGTCGAGACAAGGAGCCTGTGTTCGAAGTCACCGGCCTTCCCGAGAACGTGGAGAATGCCCGAAAAGAAATCGAAGCGCACATTGCCATGAGGACTGGCGGACTTATCGATGCCAACGAGCAGAATGATTTTCAGTCGAACGGGCTTGATCAATCGTACACGAGTAACAACGACATGGTGAGCTCTATTTACAAGCCCAATTTGAATGGACTCAACAGCCTAAATTCTGCCTTCACTTCGTATTGTGACAGCAATAATCTGCTCACTCCCCGTTCCCAGGATGCCAGTATCTTCACGTTCCCGACCACGAACGGCTCGAGCAAGCTAAACGAGTTCACGCCCTCCTTCTCGAACGGCTTCGGCATCTACGATCCGGACGAGGGGATCTCCGAATCGCCCACGTTCGACCCAGCCGTGGCTCCGCCGACGCCGAGCTCCATCTGGTCCGAACTGAGTGGCAACCGAGGCTCCGGGGCTCTATTTGGCGGTTCAACGAACGGCACGGCCATCTCAACCCTGCCGCGACGAAGCAGTAGCGTTAGCGGCACGACGGGCACCCCACGCCTGTCCCCCACCCTTCCCGACGCAGCTCTTCTCGATCACCCCCCCGCCCGGCGTATTCGGAGCGACCCGCTGACAGGCAGCCTCGCTGCTTTGCCCGTCTTCGCGCCGCTCCCCAACGGCAACGGACTGGCCAACGGCTTTCCGAACAGCGCCGCTGGGAGCACGTCGAGCAGTCCGACCGATTCTCTAGGCTCCGGGCGTAAAATCAAGCGGGACTGTGTCATCTGCTTCGAAAGTGAAGTGGTGGCAGCCCTAGTGCCGTGCGGCCATAATCTCTTCTGCCTGGAATGTGCCAACCGCCTGTGCGACAAAGCAGAGCCCGAGTGCCCCGTGTGTCATCAGACTATCTCTCAGGCGATCCGCATCTACTCGTAACGTCTTCATCCCACCCAACTTACGTAGTCAAGCATCATCAAGAGATTAAAAAATTCTTAGTATATACTATAGATAGAGCATATTCTTTATCAAATCTCAAAAGTTATTAAAATCCTAAAGAGTATTATTATATAACTTTAAAAGATTTTATTCTTTGAAGTAATAAATTTCTATTTCATACTAAAGAGTAAATATATTATATACATATATATATATAAAAATAAATATATATTATCAAAAATTTATAGCTGTGTGAAGATTCCGGCGTGAGTTCAGCTTTTGAGTCCTGTCTCGCCCTCGGAAGGTTGTTTTTGTAGTCAGTCAGCGATTTCAGCAATGAATTCTGGGTTTGTTTGGGTAGAACACCCTTCAAATGAGTAATTTAGTTTTTTATATTTGCATATTTTATAGCCAGATTGAAATACTATAGTTTTATTTTATTCTATTAAAAGAGCCATGTGATCTAATAAATATTGTATGCTATGTAACAAATTATTTGTATAAATAGATTTACGATAATTTGTTTGACATTTATTATTATAGTACCTTTTTAGTATTTACTATTTTTAATATATATTATTTACCACAGTTCTGTATATGTAGGTTTAAAAAACTCGAGGAAATATATAAAAAAAAAAAAAATAGTTGACAAATGAATATTTTATTTTAGGCCATATTACGGCCGTTACTAATATTATATACGCTGAGGATATTTTATTTTTTTGTCATTTGTAATGTAAATTTTTTCATTGATAATTTTGTTGCCAGAATTATTTTGGAATTAGTCTTCCACTTTCCGTTTTTTCTTTCCTTCATCATTGCATTGGTTCACAGACCCTCGGCACATGTGATTCTTGGTTTTCTGTAAATCCGCCCCTGGTTGAGGGGCGATCTGCGCAATAAACTCGTCCTTATGCAACTTCTTGGGCACCAGGGTTTTGTGAACTTTTTTCATGTTTCACTCGAAATCATTCATAGCCAAAACTGTTTGTATGCAACTATACTGTTTGCTGTGCTTTCTGATTCCACAATTAGTTTTACTCTATTTTGAGTCTCAATATATTTTTTTTAATTCTTATTATATTTAAATATATATATATTAAAAAATAAATAACTCGGTCCTAAAGGGCCGTTTCAATAACTTCAGCTCTGTGTGAATCAAGGATGATGCACACGGACTGTAACTGCTCACAATTTAAATGTACTCAATCCAGTATTTGGTACTATTATATTTATATATATAAGGGCTATAATTGTTTGTTGCCTTATCAGGGACGCTATTTTTTGTGGCCAACGAACTTTTTAGAGATTTCCGATGCCGTATTAGTTTGCCTGGTCAGTAATGTGGCTAGTGTAGGCCTAGGTCCTTGTGAAGCACTGGGCTGCAGAACTGGAAGAAAAAAAGAGAAAAAAAAA
>JAFIDM010019356.1:0-14595 GCA_023159025.1 Thereuonema tuberculata
ATTCACTTACCATTGTTACAACAATTTTATAGCATTCATTTTGATATATACTTTTAAATTGATGATGTTCTTTCTTTTTGTATTATTGTTTGATTTATTAATTCTTATTTTGCTTGAAGAAGGCAATAACGAATTTTATGTTCCCGAAAATTCGCAACTTTGTATTTAAATAAATTATTTAAATACTATGAAGAATTTGTGGAGTTACTTTTACACATTCTGTGGTATGTTTAGCTTGAATGGAAATAAACAAACTAAGACTATCAAAGAAGATATATGGTATGCAATCATATATGCACTCACAAAGAACATTTTGCCATTTAAGCAACTGAAACATCCATCAACCATTTATTGTTCCAACAACACTTCCTCGAAAGCCGTAGGATGTGGAATTGTAAAATTCACAACCCAACTCCCAGATGGAACATTTAAAACAATAAGTTTAAACAACACACACCATGTCCTCAAGATGCGGGTAAATCTAATTGCGGCAGGAGGATTAGTGTTGGATGGCTATAAACAAGAAATTCTAGCAAATGAATACTTGGTTTCCAATGATTTATAAGGTCTATGTATGGTTTGTACGAGAGAAAGCATCTTATATCGAGTGAATGGAATCAGGAAATCAAGAAATACCAATACCTACTTCAATGAATCTCAACATGATCCTATGCGATTATGGTACTACCGTCTAGGTCATGTATCGGTATAGAAAATACAACTAATCAAGGAACAAAATTTATTGAGAGGAGTTGAACAACTCCAATTACCACGGAATCCAAATTTTTTTTGTGATGGGTGTAAAAGAGGTAAAATGACCAATATACAACATAGAACAATATCAGAACATCACAGCCATTGGAACTTGCAATGTATGCAGTCTCATAAAAATAAGTAACCCAGATAATCTTTTATATATCCTATCCTTAATTGATGATTATAGCAAACGCAGTTTTATATATTTATTGAGATCAAAAGAAGATGTTAGAGAAAACCTAGTTAATTTCATCAATTATGCAGAAAGGCCAAGTGAGTACAAAGTTAAATCAATACTGAGCGATCAGGACACCGAATACGTGAATTATACAGTGAAAAAGTTTGCTATGGACAGAGGAATTCAGCTACATTGCTCGCTTCACACCAACCACAACAAATGGTTCTTTTAGGTAAAAGCAAGAACGTTTATGATAGAAGCCAATCTACCAATGCGTTTTCGGCCATATTCTATACTATGTTCAAACTATACGATGAATAGAACTCCTCATCAATGTATCCGAAATGAAATTCCTTTGAGCAGATGGTTTGGAAACAAATGTGCTCCGTTTGTGGCTCATTTAAAAAGATTCAGTAGCATTGCATACATAAAAGTCCCTAAACATCAGCTGCAGAATAATTTCTCAGAAACAGCGAACAATGGAAATACTACTTGGATATTCAGTGTTAACATGAGGTTACTATATATATGTTGTTAATATCAATAAGGTAATCGAAACTTTGAACATATATGTTAATGAGAATCATCATGGTAGCGAGTTGTTGAAATGTAATACTCACCAGGTATAAGAATATGATTGTTTAATTGATATAAACTGTCATAATAACTTGGACGAATATTCTTCAATTGAAGATGGAATACAAGAAGAAACATCCGCGGAAAACGAGGAACAAGAATCGGGAAACGAAAACATCGAATGCGATGAAAGTAGCCCACATGCTATCACAGATGAGGAATCAAGTGATAAATTTATGATCTTACAAAACAGGAGAGTACCTCGTGCACGAAAAATTCGTGTAAATGCGACGGAAAAGGATGAAGAACCAAAAAACTACACTGAGGCAATCAACTGCAAAGAACGAGAATTTTGGATTAAAGCCACTGAAGAGGAACTAGAAAGTATTCAAAACCACAAAACATGGATAGAGACAAGAGTTCCAGATTACATTAATCCGCTATCTTCTAAGTGGATCTTCAAGAAGAAACGAGATTCAAGAGAGAAGATAATCAAATACAAGGGAAGATTAGTAGTAAATGATTTTCTACAGAATCCCATGATTAATTATGAAAGGACCTATGCACCGACTCCGAGCATGAGCACTGTGAGAATGTTGTTAAGTCTTTGTGTCAAACACAAACTACAAGTACATCAATGTGACGTAAAAAGCGCCTACTTCAACGGGAACTTGGATACGAACATATACTTATAAGTGCCAGAAGGGGTCAAGTTATCAAGTGAGAAATACAATGGATTAAAATTAATCAAGTCTTTGTATGGTTTGAAGCAAGCAGAGCGAAATTGGTTCGAGACATTGAAGAATAAACTGTGTAGATCTGGATATAAGAATCTAAGATGTGAACCATGTTTATTCTTTAAATACATAGGAAGAGATAAATATGTATTGTTATTTTATGTGGATCAAATTTGAATGGGGATGTTTAAGGACTCTGGGTCGAGGCTGGAAAAGTCACGTGATGTGTGTGTGTGTCACTTCTAAAAACATGGCTAAGATTACCAAAGCACCTTTGTATATAAAAGATTTCTCAACTTTAAATATATTGAATTATCGGCATACAATTAAGGAGGCGTATGGAAATAATGTAGATACGAAAGGATCCAATGGGTAGGCCATCTCCAAAGGATGAATTTGAACCGTGGAGTTAAGAAACTTTTCATTGGAAACCCTGGTGGTAGAAGATTAAAAGGAAGACCACGACTTAGATGGCTTGATGATGTGGAACGCGATTTGAAAAAGCTCCAGGTACGAGGATGGAGGAGAAAGGCTCAAGATAGAAAAGAGTGGGCTCATATTGTTAAGGAGGCCAAGGCCCTACATGGGCTGTAGTGCCATGGAGTTAGTTAGTTAGTTATTTCTAGATGAAAGGAATAAATATATTTAAAGAGAAATTTGTTCTATTCCTTTCATCTAGAAATAACGTATCTATATTAAGTCCATACACCTCCTTAATTGTATGCCGATAATTCAATATATTTAAAGGTGAGAAATCTTTTATGTACAGAGGTGCTTTGGTAATCTTAGCCATGTTTTTAGAAGTGACACACACACATCACCTGACTTTTCCAGTCTCGACCCAGAGACCTTGAACATCCCCATTGCGGGGAAGGAGTCATTGAAAATTAATGATATCAAGAAAGAACTGAACACTTTATTTGGAATTAAAGACCTAGGTTGTATTAATGAATATCTAGGTATGCAGTTCAAATATGAATATAAGAAGGGATTTATGTACATATCTCAGGAAAGCTTCATAACTGACTTACTAATAAGATTAGGAATGGATATGAGCAAAGGCGTCAGCACTTCTTATATAGAAGGAAGGGAGGAAATTTATAATGATGATTCAGAAATCAAACCACTAGATGATGAAGAAAAAAGAAAATATCAAAGTCTTATTGGAAGTTTTAAATTACTTAGTGAATGGAAGTAGGCCTGATATAACATATTCAGTCAATCATTGTGCTGAGAAGAGCAACAATCCATTAACTGCTGATCTACTAAATGCTAAAAGGATCTTATGCTATTTAAATCATACAAAAATCATTGAAATTAATGTTTTCTGAAAACGCCAAGTACTTAACAGCATATAGTGACGCTAGTTTCAGAAGCAGGAAAGACGGAAAATCTACTACAGGTTACACTTTATTTCTAGGCAATTGCTTAATCTCATAGATTAGCAAAAAGCAAACGATAGTGGCACACTCAACACAAGAAGCAGAGTTAATTACTTGCTACGAAGTTTCGAAGAGTGTAATGAGTTGTAAAAATATCTTAGAGGAACTAGAATTCAATGATATATCAGAAAATTGCACATTGATTTATTGTGATAATTATCAGCCAAGGATTCGTCTAGTCAAAGATGTGTATAATCAAACCAAAAGTAAACACAGAAAATTAAAATTTCATGTGATTAAAGATTACGTTGAGAATAAAGATATAGATTTGGTTTATGTATCATCTGACGAGAATATAGCAGATGAGTTCACCAAGGAACTGTCGTCCAATTATCACAAGATGTTTCTGAGTCATCTGAATCCTGAATAATATATAGGATGTTATATAATGTTATAAACACTCCATTGCTACTGTCTCAAGAAACCACTATGACAGACGTCAAAACATCAGCCAATTACGTAAACAAGTGGAAGAATAAACTTTTACATGAAAGATTTCCTGCAGCACTTGCTTCCGAGGACATAAAGCTCAAATATTCCACGAGTGATTGCGAACAAGTAGACTTTTCAGAGAAACTGAATGGTTCATCTTATCTATTCAAGATCAGGTTGTCTGCACAAGATCCTATGAAAAATATATCTTTCAAACCAACATCACTGATAGATCTAGGCTTTGCCAACAGAACATTGAGTCCATCCATCCTATTTCGGGAGTTTGTAAAAACTTCTTTTGAGAGTATTGGGCATAGTCATAACGATGTGGCCAAAGTCGACCATCAAGCCTTGGCCAAAGAATATCCATTAGAAAAAAAAAAAAGAAACACCTTACTATAAATGTAAACCTGAACAAGTGTTGAGCAAAGAAACAGCAAAGCGTCCAATTTGAATGAAACTCCATATCTTTTCATTAGCAAATGATTAATGTTTAGCTGTGATGTCCATATAAGGACAGTTAGAATATTACATACACATTCTCATTTGGAACTGTTGCATGTACATCAATTTACCATTAGTAATGGCTCAAAGACAAACTCAAAGAACTTAAGAGCAATTGCAGAAATTTTATAGAGTCTGTATCGTGGAACTGTGTGAAGCCGGCTGGCCACATTTACGAATGGCTAGTCATCTTGGTGGGTACTGATGCTTTTGTTGGAAGGTGTTGGAATCGATAGTTGCGTAAATCAGTGATTCTTGTCACCAAGGCTCATTCAGTTTGTTGTGAGGTAAGCAATAACTGGTCCCAACTTCATTCTTCACCATCATATATACAACAACTATTATAAATCGGCATCATTGCTTGATGAATTGCAGACATTCTCTTCATTGTCTTCGCCCCTTACAAGGATGCATTTAATAAGGCAGCATTAGAAACTCCGTCGGGAATGCTGAACCCGATATACATGGTCTGATCTCCAATGGTTTCGTATTGTGTTTAATGATAACCCTGCTTCCTTTTCGCAGCAATACATATATATAGATGTATGTAGGAAGATTAGTAAGCCCTGAAATCCTGTTCTGAATGTAAGTCAATCAGTCCTCAGCTGGAATAAAGGTATCGAAAATCATTCTTTATACAGGCAAATCCCGCTTATAGAGATTCTGTAAACTTTAAATGCACAGAGATACTGGCAGGAGATTCTGGACCCAATTGCTTTGCTCTTGGTATCGCCAGGAGCGATTTTCCAACAGCATACTGCATGCTACTAAAAGTATCAAGAATAAATCCTTGACCAGCCAGGTCTTCAGACTTGTCACCTACCGCCCATGGTTGAGACATGCTGGTATGTCAACTGAATCTATCATCGGTGTTTGGAGCAGAAGCTGTGGCAAGCTCGGCGTGATCAGTATAAGACAACATCAGGGTTGTGTTTTATTACAAATCACACAACATTCCAGACGTGGCTCAACACTAATAATGTAAAACGATGCTGCTGCTGTTCCCTAAAATTTTGTTTTTTTCACTGTGAAATATAAATCAGTTTCAAGTCTTTTCATTTCAAATGGCACTTACGAAATTCATTCAAATTCGAAGCTTTCTTTATGATGCTTCTTTTTTTGTCTAAGTGTATTATGTTGGACTTTCTTTCATAATTTCTAGGATTTCCTTTTCTTTCTTGTTTCTTCTGCAAAATATTCTTTAATACATTTGTTCATACCTTTAAGAAATTTTCTGTTCTTTAATGTCAATTGTTTTCTATCCAATCAATAAATTTTACTATAATAAGCTTCTATTTTAATCCTTTCTATCCTGTGACTCCTGTCAATTGTTTTTGAAGGAATCTTCAACTTATTCTTAAAAAAATGAACTAAACTTTTATGAGATTCCATGTTTTTTTTTTCTTTTCTATTCTATGAATAATTAAGTTATGTCTTCTCTTTCAAACTTCTATTTTTATTAACATATCATTTAGACTGTAAATAAAAGTAATAATTAATCCAAAATCGTTTACGTATACTGTCCACAATTTAAATGCAATAACAAGCCAATACATCTGTTTAATTCAGAACTAAATAAATTACCAAATTTTTACAAAATTTACACAACCGAGTTTGACTTAAAGCTGATAGTCATTTTCGAGTATTTGAGTTGTTCAGATAAACAGCCTTGAATGGCATAATAAGCAGCCTAGAAAGTCGTAATAACAGTTCGTTAGCGAGCCATTTCTGAGGTATTGTGATAGCTATTGCATTTGTTCTGTCCATCCATCCGTTTGTGTCCCTCCCTAACAACTCCCGAACGGAAGATTGAATCGGCAAACAGATTTCACCATCATGTTCAGAGGCCCAAACACCGTAAGAATGGTATCAACATCCCCCTCCCCCATGTTCGAGATATTTGGCATTGTCATCGGAAGGTCGAATCAACAAACGGACTTCACCATCGCGTTCGAGAAATTTGACATTGTTTTCACTGGATTTCCGCTATTAGCTTAAATGTTAGAAATGTAATCATCGCTGTTAAGTTATCAGCTATAGCTTGATCAGTAAGGTATTGGATTCATATGCTAAAGATTGTCGGTTCAAAGCCGGTACTGTATTTTTTTTTTCTTTCTCTCAGTCTTTTTTTCTGAATGTCCGCGTGTTTTTCTTAGGAAAATATTTTTTTTTTTTCCTTATGTTTTTTTTTTTATTTATGATTATTTTTAATTTTTTTTATTACTGTGGGTCCTTTAATTTATGCTTTAACATAAAATTATATTCTCTTGTAGTTGTAGTATAAACAGCAGCAGAATGGTGTGGAAAATTATAACTATAGATGTAAAGAAATTGAAGATTTATACAACTAAATAGAAGAAATAAATAACTTCTACTTCATCAATGATACTCGATATTTCGTTGACGCAATTGTTCGTAGTTTGAAATTGAAGATTTGGTGAATCACTCCCTGTTGTGCACAATGCTTAAGTAGCATAGTAGAAGCAGCATCATTGATGGGGAAAACATCATCATACTGATCTTGAAAACCCTGTTTAACTGGCAGGACTTTCCATCTCTCTAGTTCTTTAGACATATTTGAAAAGGAAATTCAAAATATTTACCGGATTCTTCAGTCCACTGATTAACCCCCTCTGTTCCTTGATTATTACATCCCTCGAGCCTAACAAAGTATCTATATTCCACAACAAAAAATAAAAAATTCTGAAAGCATTTATGTTTCCATCCCTTTTCAACCATCTTGATTTCCAGCACTTACGAACCTTTTACGACCTTACATTACTTTAATCTCTCTGATTAATCTTGCCTCTTCCATTAATTCTTTTCACCGCCATCATTCTGATAATCCGAGAGTCATTTATGCATTACGATGTTGTGATTTCAATTACCTATACATACAGGAGACCCAGCAACCAGGCATTCTTTGGCTGTTCAGGGTAATTATTACAATCACTTACCGTCCTTCACGTCAGAGAATCCCGTCACATTATAGACACCAATAACCCTGTTATTCTTGCACACGAATCCCAACATTTATTACAGAAATGTAAAGAGTCCTTTATAATATTAACTAATCTCTTCTGTTACGATTGTATATCTGTAAAAACCCTTTACTATTACGGTTTCCCTAGAAAAGATAGGGATCGAGTTGCCTCACCCAATGATTAAGTCTTTCTCCCCTTCATTCCCCTTTCCTCCTTCTTTGTAATTTTTTTCCTGCACATTTCCTGCTGCTCGCCTTCTTCGCTGATGACTTTCTGTGCCAGTAGTTGGCTCTGTTTCTTATTGATGTCCATCCACAAGGTTCACCAAGATGCTGTTCCGATCTTCTTTTTCCTGATGTTACAGTTATAACATCCGCTACCAGGTGGCATTCCCGTTCCAGTCGCCTGACAACCATCATTCTTTACTTGCCTCTCATTTCTGTATTTAAATTCAAATAACCTGAATATTCATTTGTAAATGTCCAGTTGAGACTGGACGAAACGTATCACATTTTTAAAGTGTCAAATGATTTTTATCTTATTTTGTGTGATGAATTTTTATTTTAGCTTCAATTGTTTCACATACTTTAAAATCCACATAATTCAGAGCCCTATTATACTAGGAAAATGTGTGAATCATTTAAAAGAAAATGTATGGAGACTTATTTTATCCTTTTATTTCCACATGCGTGTAGTGACTCTTTATCAGTAGCATCTATGACTAAAAAGATATAAAAAAAAAAGAAGAAAAAAAAATTATCCGGTTTTTTGCACAACAGATGCTACTTAAGCAATGCTAAAGCATTGTTCACAATTGTTCAACAATTCTTCTAGTTGTTTACATCTATAGTAGCCTACAACCTCCCACACCAATGATGCTCCTGCTTCGACTTTAACAAAAAACTATTATTAAGTCTAAACAAAAGATTTAATGTGCCAGAAATTAATATAAAGCAAAAAGAAATGATACAAAAATAAAAAATATCTGAGCTTTCATCGGTGAGAGTTTGGGAAGGACTGAGCACTCACCGGATGCTCAGATAATACAAAAGTGTTAAGGGGGACCACAGCCGGGTACAGCTTAAATCGGATAATATCTCGAATTTAAGTAACTGTAGCTATTGATACCGCAATCACTGGATGCGAATACCAATAGCACCTTACACCATCTTGCCCCTGGGGGAAGAAGGCCTACAAAAATAAAAAATATCTGAGCTTTCATCGGTGACAGTTTGGGATGGAGCACTCACCAGATGCTCAGATAATGCAAAAGTTTTAAGGGAAACTACTCCCGTACCGGCTGTGGTCCCCTCCAAAAGAAAACACATTTAAAAAAGAACTAAAAGGTTTTTCATCTGGTTTGGATGCCGAGTCTCTAAAAAGGACGAAACGGTCTGTCCCAAACTCTCACCAATGAAAGCTCAGATATTTCTTATTTTTGTGTCATTTCTTTTATGCTTTATATTAATTTCTGGCATGTTAAATCTTTTGTTAAATTCAGCCTTGGTTCTTTATATTCAAATTCGTTTGACCCTGATGGTTTTGCAGGCCAGGATTTGAAGGTTTGCCTGTTTTGATTCTTTTTTAAATGTGTTTTCTTTTGGAGGGACCACAGCCGGGTGCAGGAGTGGTTTCTCTTAACACTTTTGCACTACCTGAGCATTTCATCTTGTAAGTGGGTTTGGCATATAATTACCTTTTAATTTACTTATGAAAAGAACATTCTGTGAAAAGTTTCAGAAAGGAATGTTAAATTAAGCAAAGAGAGCTTTAATATTATCAATGAATAAATAAATCTTCACTTATTCCTAATGTTATTCCGAAATTAAGTTAGACCCAAATTACATGAAGAAAAAGCAAGCAGCGAATGTTTTAGGGCTAGGTCCATTATTAATTGTGTCGTTGCTCTGGTGGGGATTATTTCTAAACAACTTGCGATCAAGATTAAAGCTCTTAGATTAAATTCCAAATACAGCAATCTTAACAGTTACCAGTTTGTTTCAAAAATTAACAAGTGAATATAATTTTGTGCTAAAGCATAAATTGGGCAATCCATAATAATAAAAGAAATAATAATAATAATGTCGACATGGAAGCGTCGAACAGATGGCTGACGAGTGGTGAGCTGTTTGGGGAGACCGAAGGGTTCATGATCGCGATACAGGACCAAGTCATCCCCACACTCAACTACAAGAAACACATTCTACACGACGCAAACACACACGACGACAGATGCAGGAAATGCCACACTACACATGAGACGATCGACCACATAATATCAGGCTGTCCCCTTCTGTCCCAAACAGACTACCTCCACCGACACAATCAGGTAGCGTCGATCGTTCATCAACAGCTAGCACACAAACACTCACTTATTAAGAACACGGTCCCATACTACAAGTACACACCACAAAGCGTACTAGAGTCACCCTCACATAAGCTGTACTGGGACCGTCCCATTCACACAGACAAAACTATACATCACAACAGACCTGACATTACACTTGTTGATAAGGTCAACAAACAGACCTATCTCATTGATATTGCAGTTCCCATCAGCAAGAACCTGCAGAAAACTCACGCTGACAAGATAAGTAAATACACAGACCTAGCACACGAGCTCCAGAAGCAGTGGAGGCAGGACCGAGTACGTGTTGTACCCATCATCATGTTCGCTACTGGTCTGGTGCCTGACACATTGCACCACAGCCTCAACACACTAGGACTTCATAAAAACACTTATGCACAACTCCAGAAGGCTGTGGTACTCAATACAACACGCATAGTTCAGAAATTTATGGACACAACCACACAACCCTAACTATTCTTCCAGCCTTTTTTTTTTATATACACTTGGCAATACGTGCTTTGGTCCTTGACCCGCCATATTGTCTTAGCTGGGGAAACCCATGGTTTGAAACTTTTTCGAGATAATAATAATAATAAAAATTAAAAATAACAATAAAAATTAAAAATAACAATAAAAAAAGGAAGGAAGTACATTAACGTAAGGAACAATAAAAAATAAAATAAGGAAAATAAGAAAAACAAAAACAAAACCCATGGGGACATTGAGAAAAGAAGATTAATACATTCATGTTGTGAAAATTGCAGTACCATGAAGGAACCATCAGAATGGAAGGAAATTAATTGCACATATTACTGATAATGATACAAACAATAATAAGTTTCAGAGCAATGTAACAACAGTACTTGCTAAAAATTAGTATGGTCGCGCGTTGTCTTGTTGGAATATGGGTCCAGAAGTGTGCTGAAGGAAGGGTGCTTCCTGATGTAGCAGTTGAGAATGCCCACATCTTGTAACAGCCGAGATCGCCTATGATACCCAATTGCTCCCCAGACCATCACGCCTGTCGTTCATGCAATGTGACACTGGACAATGCAGTCTGGAAGATGGTGCTCACATTGATATCATCTAATGCATATGTGGCTATCATGTAATCCAAGTTAAAGCGGGACTCGTCCAAAAACATGACATGGTGCCAATCTGCACGCCAGTGGGTGTGTTTGTGAGTCCAGTGTAGCCTGAGAGGTCGATGGTTCAGGCCTAAAGGAATCTCTGCAAAGGAATGCATGCATACAGTCCTCTGCGCAGCAGATGCTGTTGACCGTGCAATGTCAGACCTGTTTCAGTGTTCCAACACTGTGCTAACACTCTAGAAGAAGCTGAACGGTTCGTCACTGCCATACAGATGAGGTGTTTATCATCGCATAGTGTCGTCACATTTTGTGGTCCACTTCCTGATTTTCAACTCATCAGTCCTCTGCTGTCACACTCGCATCGCTGTCGTGGCATTATGCCCCATAAGAGCAGCAATTTTGGGGTATGAAAATCTTCCTTCAAGCAAGCTGATCATTCAGCCCCATTCAAACTCCGTAGCTTGCTTGTAAGGCGCCCTTTGATGTCAACAAGGCATTCTGACTCCAGTAGGCACAAGTACAGCTCACTGATTATGGTAAACTACTTGTCTGGAACAGTCTCTACTTATATCTCTTCCACAACAGTTCGAGGGCGCTGCTGAGTCTAGGCATGCGCAATAATTCCCAAATTTTAATCATTTGCATATCATACCTTGCTTTACATTTCCTGTAAGTTTCACTACATTTGCATGTTTCCTTTATGGTGTTGCATTTTTCACAAACATGAGTGTATTAATTCTGTAGATTTAAAAATGATGATTTTTACAGAATAAAAGAGAAAACTGAATGAGAAAAATGAATTTTTAGAGATTTTAATATATTATTAAAAGGTCACTTTTTATTCTTAGAAATAGCAGTTTTAATTTTATGTCTGTTTAATCAATTGCAGAAGCAAATAAGTATTAATATTCATTAAAATAAATTATTTGAGTACTCTTGCAAATGGGGGGAAATCCATAATGTTTGATATATTCCTCATTACCTTTCTGCATATATCATCAAAATTATAAAAATAAATGGACAATTTTATTTCTGTAAACTAATGCACAGCCTAATATAGATGGGATAACATCATCATTATCATCATCAGCAGCAGCATCCTGAATGTGCTCTCTTCTTTTCAGTTATCCAATTTTCCAATTCTTACCAATTAGACTTAAAAAAATTTAAGTTCAAATACTAAACAATTTCTATTTTTTCTTTTCTGCAATACCATTCTTCGTCCTGTTTCTCTTCTTTTCCCATTCTGAAATATTTTTTTTTTCTGTAAATTAACCTTTATTTATAAAATATTACAGGACTTCCTGTATTGTTTATCATATTTTAAATCTCTTCTCCATTGGTTACAGTAATTGTAATATCATCAGCATAATTTAAAATTAAGTTTTTGTTTAACTACCATTCCATCATCATTTCTATCCTTAAGCCTCCCCAATTTTTTCTCTACAATTTGGAATCAGTCTGGACCCAGCTGACAATGTTATCGTATCTCTCTATGATAAATGTTTCAGTGAATTTTATCCATATAGTTAATTGAGATTAATAATCAAATAATAATGGCAAATAAGACCTACTATGGATTGAAGAGACAACTGAGTTCTCATCTCCTTAGCATTAGAACCAAGCTTAAACAATATAAAACCCTAATTAGACCAATTGTATTGTATGGAGCGGAAAGCTGGACTCACAAAATCTCTGGAGAATAAGTTGTATGTCTTTGAAAGAAAGATTCTGAGGAAAATATTTGGGCCTATATGTGACTCAGGAGTATGGCGAATCAGATTTAATAAGGAGTTATATATCATTTATAAAGATCCTAATATTATAAAAATAATAAAAGCTACTAGATTAAGATGGCTGGGCCATCTATATCGAGTGAAGGAGAACAGTTTAAGTAAGAAAGTAACATTCCACAAGATGATTGGTACTAGGAAAAGAGGATGACCTCCTCTGAGATGGTTGGACTGTGTGCAACAGGATCTTAAACAGATTGGAGTTAGATTTTGGAGGACGTTGCTGCGGATAGGGAAGCATGGAAAGGAATAATAAAGACGGTCTTGGCCTGAAGTGGGCTGTTGTACCAAAGAAGAAGAAGAAGAAGTTAATTGATATCTTTAAGGTTTCTAGAGATAGTATTCAACAGATTAATGAAATAGTTTTGTTTTAATTTTAGAAGGAAATATTGAAATGTGTACTTGTTCTATAAATTCCAAATGCTGTTCAATTTACCAAATGCAATGCAGTTATTTAACTTCTTTGCCGCCCAACTCATTTCACTTGTTATGCCATTTAATCGGATTGTATCGTTAAAAAGATGATTCACGCTAATGTGTTAATGCAATGAAGACTGGCATCTCTTGCAGCTGCCAAAGGTTGACTTAGAAGTTACTCTTGACTAGAAAAAACACAATTTTTTTTTTTTTTTTTTTTTAAGATAGACTGTGTTAAGCCTTATTGCTGCCTTTCCTTTCTTTTTAACAATATGGTCTACAATATGTCTATTGTTCTTAGTATTTTTAGAAAGCATTCCTTTATATTTTTTAATATCAAATTGATTTGTCTTGATTTTGAATTTTCTCAACAGCTATTAATTACATTTGCTAAAACCCATGAACCTTTCAAATTCTAAGTTTGGGCCACTCCAGATCCAGTGCTACAAATCAAAAGTTATTTATTCTATTGTAAATCTCATATTTTTGACATCATAGATCAATTAAAAACTTCCGAGTGCTTTTTGGTCACTCTCAAAAAATAGAGGTAGATGCCTTGTCCATAAGTTGTAACAAATGTTATAAAAATACTTAAGGCTTTTTTTTTTTTTTAGTATCGGGTAATTTAGTTATTAGTTACAATACCAATCAGTTTTTTTGTGTTATGAGTTTTACTTTTTATCAGATTTTAAAAAGGGAGTGTAGAACTGTGATTGTCCACAGTATTTATATCTATAGATTTTAAAATAATTTCTGTTGGAAAAATACTTAATTATTCATTTGTATTAAGCAGTAAACAAATCACCATATTCTTTCGTAATAATATGAAAGTATACAAAAAAATGATGTAAGTTGAGTAAAAATTATTAAATATAATATCCCAGAGGAAGAGGCCCAGTAGCCGAGTGGGTAAGGCGCTGGGTTTGGTGATGGGTTCGATTCCCGGCCTCGACAGAGGCCGGGAATTTTTCCACGCTCCATTCTTCTCCAAACGGGTCCTAGGGTCTACCCAGCCCTCTGTAGAATGGGTATCAGGTTTCTTTCCTGGGAGTTAAAGGCATCGGGCTGACCTCTTGACCTCAATGTAGTCCTGTTGGTCACGAAATACTGGAAGCCTTACCTCCTGTGCTCCCGTGGGCTTGCACGTCCTGGGATTGCTTTAACTTTTATGGGATTGCTTTAATTTTTGCTTAATGTCCCAGAGGAAAATGTCCATTCCATGGCCAAATGTAGAAGTCCCTGTAAAATCCAAAATGAGTGAGCTCTGAGCACTGCAAGTCGGGAAACTGGAGGGAAATGTAGCCATTTTCAGCTTGTGATGGTTAGAAAAGTTTT
>JAFIDM010019358.1:0-11946 GCA_023159025.1 Thereuonema tuberculata
TATTCATTATACTTTATACCTTAAGAACGTGTATATAGTAGTATCACAAACTACAAGATTGGAAGATGTACGACACTACTCCCTTACAGGAGTACAGGATCAAATACAATATTTTGTATAGAATCTCTTTTTAAAACCAACAGATTTTAATCTGATTTCGTACGATACCCCCTTTGAAATCACCATTTTTCAGATGTTAAATGTAATACTGACTACAAATAAGTGTGTAATTAATTCCGTAGGAAAAGTGTTATGATTATCATCTGAGATCGAGCCTTCAAAAAAAAAAAAAAAATCAGCGGTTTCCACCATTCAACCAAAACAAAACTTAACCCTTTTTTTTTTCATTTCCTTTTCTTTCTTTATCAATCCTCCTTTGACATGCCATTAATACGACGATGCATTGAAATTAATTCGTCTTTAGTTTATTCTTTCGATTATTAAAAATTTTAATTTTTGCTTAAATTGTTCCTTTCTTCATTAATTGCTACTTTCAAATCAGCTAAAAAGCTTGCTAAAAGTCTTCCTTAACATTCTGATTTGCACTTTTGTGGTCTTATAAACGTACTGCTTAGCCAGACGAAAGAGGCTGGTCACGTGAATTACTGGTCGCTCCTAACTCTGCGTGAAAATAGGAGAGTACTCATTATAACTATGTACTCAAACGATTACAAAAATACTAGAAAATAATTAAACGTGACTGATATGACGATCGTACGATAGAAAGAACTAATTTAAACAAGTGCAAAAGGGAGAAGCGTAAATTCCAAGCGTATTTTTCCGTCCCTCCAGAGCTTCCTTTCTCCCTTTGGGCTTCTCCCATTGTTTTGGCAGTGTGCCAAAACAAGCAGTATTTTGCTTTAACTTTACAGTTCAGTTCATGAAAGAAGAGCTTGTGATGATTATTTCCTTATAGATTATTTCCAGGACGTAACAGCGCCAAATATTGCTCAAATCCGTAACTGAGTCTTATTAATATTAGGAAAACATTCTGGTTTTTGTATTTTCTACGGTTACGAATACATTTTTATGTTATTATTATTATTATTATTATTATTATAAATTTATATTTTTTAAAGATTATTTTAATGAAAATGTTTATGCACGCTTATGCGATCACAAAACGACGCCATCTTGGACTGACTGCTCGGAAGTCAAGTTGATGATGTCATGCCTGGTGATGTTTATTCCAGACAAAAGCAATCGCTACGTAATGACCAGATATGGCAAACCCTTCTTTTTTGAAAACTACTATAGTTTCATTCGAAACGCTTTCAGGCGCTGTTTTTTTCCGACTGGTGACGAAAATCGACAGGTCATAAATCGCGCGATTCTCAGGTTTTATTACTCCAGACTTATAACGCCCCTTATTACAAGTCGAACAGAAACAGAAGAGCTATTTTGTTTTGAATGAAACTTCAATTCAAAATACGCATCAACCTTTTCTGAAGAAGATAACTCAAACTATTTGTCCTGGGAACCCGAAATTTTACCAAAGGTATAGAGAGGTGTTGGAGAGGTTTAGGCTTCCAGTGATTCTCGACCAACGGTACTACAGTTCAGTTCATGAATGAAGAGCTTTTGATGACGTAATTTCCTTATCGATTGATGTGTCCAGGACATAACAGCGCCATCTATTATCATTATTATTATTATAATAATTTTATATTTTTTAAAGATAAATTTAATAAAAATGTTTATGCACGCTTAAGCGATCACAAAACGACGCCATCTTGGACTGACTGCTCGGAGTTCAAGTTGATGTCATCATGACTGGTGACGTTTATTCCAGACAAAATCAATCGCTACGTAATGACCAGGTATGGCAGACCCTTCTTTTTTGGAAAATACTATAGTTGATGTTGGATTATCATTCCGACAGTCCCCCCCCCCCCCCAACCCTTGAGTAAGAAACCCGGTACCCATTTGACAAGAGAGCTGGAAGTGAACACGGCTACTTCAGTCCGAAGTCTAGTCTTAACCACTAGGAAACCGAATACACACATCAAATACTACTTAAAGAAGAAATCCATTTTTTTTTCTGCTTTATTACTTCTTGAACATTTTATTTGTTTTTATTTTAATGAAAAAAAGTAATCAATTATAAGAATTCCTATAATTACTTTCTATACATTTATAGAAGAGAAATACAGACAGTACCTATCTTATTCTGCATCTGAAGATTACAAATGACTTTAAACAACCTGAGGGAATCGTACAATTCCAGCCTGAGTTCTGTAAGTTCAGTGAAAACCGGAATCAATTCTGCGACCGCATTTTCTAAGTCTGTATCCGGAAACAAATTGCAGTTATCCACAATGCTTAAAGAAACTATAAGAAAATAAAAAAATAAAGAATAGAAAACCAATGTACAACCATAATCGTAGTATTAATGAAAGTCAACGACATACGCATAAAATAGGTTCCTTTCAAAATTATCAGTGCATGCAGCCAAAGCATTAACAAACAAGTTAATTTACAACTACTAATTTTACTTTCTTCTTCTACATACAGTACAATATTTCGATCTATGGACGATCTTCCCGGGGTATGGCATTATAAATAAGCAATGTCTATTAAGGAAATTCCCAGTTTTATAGTGAATCTTGTTAAAAAGTTTGACTTGTTAAAAGTGTCACTACTATTGATTGGAACGCAAAACTCATTTATTCAAACCGTTGCAATTCGAGGACCAAGTATAATTTTCATCACGGTACAACAGTGGCATACAAATGATCCTGCAGGAGAGTTGTTGCCGCCAAAGTGTTTTCAGTGATCCGGAACCGGAAGTGATTACATTGGGTCGAAGTTCTCAGAATTTTCTGATTCCAATTACCACTATTTCCTGAACCTATCAATTGCCGCCAAAAATCTTAACTGGGTGGATGGGAAATCGGATTCTTACCCAATTTTAACCCGGTTTGGGCTGCGGAGACGTTACACAAACACAATCCAAATAGCTTCTCCTGTGGGTCGTTATAAACGTATCTCAAGCATTCAAATAACTTGAAAAACCTAATCTTATTATTAAGAAATAAAAACCCAAAACTGCACATAAATAACCCATTCATGCCTTCGAATGTTTATCATTAGGGGAAATCAGGAACTGCCGTTTCGTCCTTTGGTTTGGGACTCATCAGCTCGATCCACCATCCTTCCATGATAAACCCAGATAAGTCGTGAAAAGATATGGAAATCAATTTCGCTCCCGAAATTGACTCCTAAACAAAATAAACAACAATGAAACATAAGTGCTTAAGTGCACATGAAACACCTTTGACCTGACAATCAAAAAGGATATTAATTACAAAGAAAAAAACAAACCAAGAAGGCATAATAATTAAGAAACAAATTTAACGTGTAGAAAAAAAACCAAAGACTGGAATGCATAAACATTCACGCCTTTGAGTTTATCATCTACGAGTTGTGCACCGCGATTTCACCCAGGTTAAATTAGGCCCTTCTCGGTAATGTTCAGTTCTCGTCGTGCGGCGAAGCCGCCCGCCGCCACCTGTTGGTTGACATTTATGTTTACTTCTCCGCTCCTGTTGGTCGTAGCGTGATATTATATAGCCTCTAACCTTCCTCAAAAACGGGCTATCTAACGCAAAAAGAATTTTTCAAATCGGACTGGTAGTTCCTGAGATTAGCGCGTTCAAACATACAAACACTTCAGCTTTATATATTGTATGATTATACTACAGGGTGTCCTACTTAAAGTAGCCCGACTCCAAACGGCTCTGAGTTATGATTCCAACCTTCTTTACTTATTTTCATTCCCACGATTAACGTCAGAGGCCTGTTTTTCGCATATGTTTGTGTTTACCTGTATTTAACCAATCATGCACGTTAATGAAATGAGGTTAAATTGAGCATTACAGGACACGTTTAAAGTGGAAGCATGGCATATTTCCTGGAAGAAAGGTTACTATTGTGGAGGCATACGTATGTGCGTATCTGTTCCATAAAATTCTTCCAGGGATTTCAACAAGGGAAAAAAAGTAGTTCCAAAACTCGCCGATAGGGGGAAATGTGGCACTATGCAATGTAAAAAAAAAGTTGCGACGGACAGACAAATGAATAACAAAGAAGAAACTAAACTGAAACATTACCTTTTATGCAACACATTCAAACTTGGCCAGTTGCACTTCCAATTGAGATAGGTCATGATTGTATACGTTAAGCAATACAGAAAATACAGGCCTTTGAAATCCCACCATTCTTTTATGTCCACCTTGTATATCTCAGTTTCTTCATATTTCTTTGAATGTACGAAATCAAAACCAAATGATTTGTTCCACTCCACTACGTGCGATCCCCGATCCGGAGGTACGTGGTCGATGGATCTTAGGGTCGCACAACGGCGAACCCCTAGAAGAAGCCATAGACAGACTAAGGAAAGATATTGGGGTGGTCTCCCATCGCCTGCCCCAGGACGTCATTAAGGAATGACGCCAGACCCGCAGAGAAAGTGAAGAAGAGGCTGACAAACACAGGAAAGGAAATTGAAACAGCCAAGCCACAACCGGGAATCGAACCCAGGTGCCGACACAACGGCCACACGGCGCCGCCCAGACCGCTCGGCCAAGCTGGCACGGCGATGTGTTCCTGATAGACTAAATAGACATTTTTTAGAGGCCATTTTGGATGGTTAGCTAAAGTGATAATTTCCCAAGATTAAGAAATTAATAAGAAAAATTAAAATTTTCAGGGAAATGGAAGACTTTTTGATTACATTAAAATATATATAATACAAAATTGCAAAAATATACTTAAATATTCAAGTTCCATACAAACCCTGACATTTGTCTATAAACTTTTACAATATCAAAGGGGGGAAAAAAAACTAATAATTTGGAAAGATTTTGAAAAAGGTCATTAATGGTTGACATAATTTTCCATTCTGTCGGTAGAACTAACCCTATATAGGTGGGCAGATGAATCCAAAAACGAGTTATAACCTTTTCGTTTGCCATTCAATCGAAACTTCATTGTATAAAACAGTGGCGGCTCGTGGCTGTGAAGTTAGGTGAAGAGCTAGTAGGAAAATAATTATATTATAATATATAATACAAAATATTATAATAACTTTCTTCTTATCTTCGTCTTTCCAACGTTAAAATGATGTTTCTAATAACACACACCCTATATCTTTAAACAGGAATCATATTTAAAACAGCACAGCACTGCGAAACAAGCGCGCTGGAAGAAGAGAACATATCTGTCTTTGGAACCTCACCCATAGAAATCTCTACAGCGGGTGACGTTACGGTTGTCATAGCAACCATCGCCTCGGTTATCGAACTAAGCTCCGCCCCTGAGGTTGAGATACTTGAAATAAAGTCTACTTCACTTGATCGGTCTCCGTGGTCAGAATCAAATGGACTTTCAAAATACAAAAATACGTTTCTATTAAAACCAACATACGTGATAAGGAAAATAAAGTTTTTCTTATAATAATTGTTATATTATAAATAAATATTATTATTTTATTATAAATAATTGGTGAAGTGCCACTTCACCTACTTCCCCTGAATAGCCGCCACGGGTATAAAAAGAATTTACTTCAATTGTGAAGAAATTCAATGATTCAATGATGAGGACAATTCAGTTCCTGTCTTGTTGTGTTGTTAACTTCCGTCAAGTCGTCTTCGACTTCTGGTGACTTTATATACAAATCTGTTTTAACAATAAGTTTAACCCAAACTACTACGATATGACAGAGATACAGAAAGATCATTAATGGAGATAGAAAATTCTATGTTTTCAAGAGAGTTCCACGACATTTACAGACATTCCGAGAGTTCTTGCGAGAATGTAGAAGACAAAAGCTAGGCATCCATTCTAATTCTTATTGTAATACAACAGCTACGAAATATATCGAACAGAACTAACACGTCAGTTTCTCGGTTTCGTAATAAACACAAAACAAAGCGAACTCTGTACAATTTGCAATCAAACACTTGCGTTGTTAAGTTAACACTAGTGACCGGGGGATAATTCACAATGGCAGATAGGGAAAGTGGTGGGTTCCGGTTGACGTTAAGCAGCTTGTGTCAGTCATTAGGTTTATGTAGGAGTCGAAGGGAAACATCTCTTCATCAACACGCTTATTTGATGAGGAATGTGATTTTTCTCAGTGACTGAAATGAAAACGAAATTTGAAGACACTGGTTCTGTTGCAACACAACATGCTGCGAAAGCGTCTCACACCACAATCACTATCGAAGAAAGCCAACACACCATCGTCGAAGCGCTGGTGAAAAGTCGATACGAAAGTTGTCTGGTAAAACAGGCATTGCAAAAGTTGTTCGTCATTGAAAGTTGAATGAAAATCTGTGTTACTTCGATTTTATAAATTTCTATAATAATAAAAAGTGCTTAAGCAATCACAAACACTATATCCATTATCTACATTTCATATCTCAATACATATGATATTTTAGACTGTATATAAATTATGATATTACAAGATTTACATTAATGGTTCAAGTTCACATTAAACTTACTCTTTCTTCCTCCCCACAACCAAAAAGAAAACTACTAGCCATTTGAAAAATTTTATAAATATTTTGGAATTACCTAAATTCTTCTGATAATATTCTCTTAGAATTTCTAAGGAGCTCATACAAGAGTTTGCGTCTAGAAATTTATTCAATCCTCTAACATAGTATGGCACCTTCAAGGAAACAGGGTCGGCCAATTCAGGACATTTCAACCAATATTCTAAGTGGGAGACAAAAAAAACAAAAGAAACATCAGAAATAGAGAAAGAAAGATACAATGTAAAGTCTGTAAAAATAGTGGATAATATGTTTTGAACGTAATCAAAAGACAATGCAGGAATGTTGCTAAGCAGATATTGCACTTTTTGCACTTTGGAGGTTTGTGGCAACCGTGAATTGAGAAAGTCTATGGGTGCCATTTCTGCAACAGTACATTCTCACTTCTTGTCTCTATGTCATATTGTTACCATGGAATTGTCCGACCCCCCCCCCCCCTAGAAAGTGGAGTCTACTACCTCCAAACTACCTCAGTTAAGAGTAGTTTCGCCCGATCCAGTCTCCCTCTCAAGAGTGGACTCTTCAGAGTGAAAGGGAGGCTAGAATCGGGTTTATAAGGCAGCGGGGAGGCTGCTGATGCAGATCGTTTGTGGGCAGGAGCCCAGAGAGAGTTCTCCACCGGGAGACAGAGAGCAGTTGGGTTTGTGGGCAGCAGCCCAGTGAGAGTTCTCCATCTGGAGAGAGAGAGAGAGTAGCACTCAGTTACGGAGTAGTTAAAACCTAAGCCGAAGAAGGCGCACTTGTTACCGAAAAGTTACCGAGAAGACCGCTTGACTTCAGTCGGTTACGGAGAAGTTAAACCTAAGCTGAAGAAGACGCACTTGTTACTGAAGAGTTCCTGACAAGTCCGTTCGCCTTTACCCGTTTACAGAGAAGATAAACCGAAGCCAGAGAAGGGGCCACATTTACCGAAGAGTCTCAGAGAAGTCCGTTCGTCCTCACTCGTTTACGGAGAAGAGAAACCTAAGCTGGAGAAGACGACCCTTGGATCGACGAAATCGAATCTGGACTTAAGTTTGAGAAATAAAGTCAATTTAGTTTTATCTTGTTCTCATCGCATTCTGTACTCCATCCCGCCGTTGAACTATTCGTGCCAAAACGAACGTTCTGTAGTAATATTTTTATAATTCTCGCAATATTTCAAACTTTTTCATTATTATTATATCACTAGATGGGTACGGTCGCTTCGCTCCGGAACCCTTGCATGTATAGCTTTAAAAAAAAAATAACCTTTATTTATTTAGCAATTTAATATGGAGATCGGAGAATATACGACTTCCCAGCTCGTTGTGGGCTTCTCCGCTTAACTAGGTGTACTGCGCGTTGGCGCTCACACGGGGAGGGGGGTTGCCGCAAAAACACTTCATTTTCGCATATATCTTCCAAACGCAAAAACGTTTGTTAATGACTGATGTACCGTTCGATAGAACTTTCAAATACCAACATTTTCTCAATATAATGTTCTCTTCCAACTTTCATACTTTTCGTTTGAATTGAGAAAAAGTCAAAATTTGACCCTTTAAAAGGCGCCATCTTGGAAACCAAAAACTTTTTTCGAAAGATATTTCTAGCATTTTGTTTGTCTTGAAAAGCTCTACATTTTATTCATTTACATGACCAATCTTTCTCTTATAGTTTGGTCACAAAATTAGAAAAATATAAAGTCTTACGACAATGATAGACAGAATAACGCTTTTATATAATATAATGTTACGTGATCAGTGATGTTTGATGTTAGCAAAGTTTGAGATTAGTATTTTATAATTAAGATATGTACATTGTTTTGTTTGTTTTTAGACAATGTTATTGCACACTTAATGAACTGCAAATTTAGTGTAAACATAACTTTTGTTTAAATTGGGAAACCAAAACATTCGCGTAGCTCGCTGTATTACGGTGAATGGAACAGAACCCGCAATATCTGCGATGTTTGTCTGTGGTATATTGATATATCATAGTAGCCTACTGTTAAATTTGTTATTTTTGCACCTATCTGCCTTTAAATATCGTTCAGAGAAATAGGTAGATTAGGTTGCGTGAGAACTACTGTTCAGTTCATGAAAGAGCAGCTTATGACGTAATTTCCTTATAGATTGATGTTTCCAGGACGTAATAGCGCCATCTATCGCTAAATTCTGTAACTGAATCTTATAAAATTACAAAAACATTCTGGTTTTTTGTATTTTCCACAGTTACGAATACTTTTTATGTTATTATTATTATTATGTTATTAGTGTTCCACACTAGTCCATCTTGCTTGGCTATGCAAAGTTTGTCCTTTCTTGGTCAGGCTTATGCGATCACAAAACGACGCCATATTGGACTGACTGCTCGCAGTTCAAATTGATGACGTCATGACTGGTGACGTTTGTTCCAGACAAAATCGATCGCTACATAATGACCATATATGGCAAATCCTTTTTTTTTTTAAAACTACTATAATCCATTGTCCTTGATATCAAAGCATCTATTAAATAAAAAAAAAAAAAATCTATTTAGCTGGTGCGAGATCCCCGAAATAGTGAAGCCCTCCTGACAAAACGAAGCTTACCCATACGAAAAACCTCCTCTTTTCCAGTAACGAATCTATCATAGCCGAATAGATCATAGAATGCTGGATCATAGTTGAGCAATGGCTGTAATAAAATAGGCGTTAGTTTTTGCAAAAGCCCTTCTCGTCAGCATCGCTATTTCTCGCCATAAGTAAGGGTTATGTCCTTCATATTGGAATATCACAGATTTGAGAAGTTCCAAAATAACATAAGACTATCAAAGGGAAAAACTTTGACTAGAGAAAAAGTTGATTGAAAGTGTAAAAAAGAAAAAACAAAATCAGAAACAATAGCAGTAGAAGAATAAATAAATTGACTTTCTGATTCAATTATCGGAGGGAATCGGGAAAGGCCGTTTCATCCTGCATGGGACTCATCAACCCGATCCACCTTCCCCGATAAAAGACACAGAAAGGCAAGAACTTAAGTGAAGGCCATCGTCACACCTGACAGCGACCCCCGAAACCAAAAAAATCACCAATAATAAATGTTGTGCTATTTTGCGCAACCAAAAATCTTTTCCAAATAAATGATAGGTTTGAAGACTTTTCTGGTAAGTAAATTAAAGTTCCAACAAGGTGAATTAACCTGAAGAATAAATTTAACGTGCTGGAAGTTTTAATTAAAACAACAAAATCAGAAACAAGGGCAGCACGAGAATAAGTAAATTGCCTTTCCGTCCGATAATTGAATCTTAAAGGCAATTTGTTTATTCTTGGGCTGTCCTTGTTTCTGATTTTGTTGTTTTGATTAAAACTTCCAGAACGTTAAATTTATTCTTTAAGTGTAAAAAAGTTACAAGAAACTAAAAAAAAATTACCTCCAGTAATTTTGTGATCATCTTCAATTTCAGGATAAACTTTTAATGGTTTTTTCCAATCTCTTTCAGCATCGGAAGTTACTGGACGCCAAAGAACATCACGAGCATCTACAAAATTGTACAAATATACAGTCTTCAGCTTTCTACACTTATTTAAAACAGCTATGGTCTCGTTGTTTACGGAGTCATAGGTCATTCCCAGGAACTGTAAATTAGGTAGAGCCCCTAGGACTTTACAGTAGGTGTCCTGATGTGTCCTGAAACGTAAAAAAAAATGCAATTGTTTACAGGTTTATATTTAGGTTTTTACGCAATAAAAAGAAAGGTATGATAAAAACTGTGAGGCAATAAATTCATTAAGTGTTTTTATAAGTTTGTAAAGCTTACATTATACATTTAATATCAAATAGTGTTTTATTATATACCGTATATGCTCCAATAAACGCCGAGGCTCTTATTGTCGCCGGTCTCTAATTAGCGCCGGGCTGCAGAGGGGACACGGCCCAATAGTAGCCGGTCTGTAACAGTAGCCAGGTCTTTGATATTTGCCTACCGGTACTAGTGTATGCGTCGGTATCTTTATAGTCGTGCGTAATACCTTATGGTACATTGCCTTACAAAATGCCGCCGAAATGGTCATTTGACATTGCCTTTTAGATTCGCGCGGTGGAATACGCGAAAGAAACTTCCGGTGAGGCGGCCGCCCGTCATTGCGGATTCGGACGACGAATAGCAGCGAAAAGTACAGAAAGACATTGCCATTTATCTTTAACAGTCTTATGTATCATGTGAAATTCAAATAAAGTAGCTGTTTGTAATATTAGCCGGTATTTATGTGTAAAAATATTGCTTTCTGAAGATTTTTGTTAATAATGGCCGGCCTCTAATAGCATCCGGTCTCTATTAAGAGCCGGGAGCCGAGGCTAGTTTTGCAAATAAACGCCGGGGGCCTCTATTGGAGCATATACGGTATTTAAAAAACTCAATTTTTAGTTACGTCTCCAGTCATTTAATTACCCTAGTATTGTTCGTTTTCGAAAGCGACAATCACAACTGGCGGACGATTCTGCTCCACAAAGGGGCGATACGCTGAGATGGGCACTTACCTAAGATCTGTTTTTCTTTTAATACCTGTTATTTTTGCAATAGTATTTTTTCTTTCCATAATTCTTTCCCGAAAAGCGCAAATAGAACGCAGCTACTAGTAAACTAACACTATAAATAGTAAACACCCCCTCTTTGTTTCTCCTCCCACCTATTTTGATGAAATCGAAGGAGACCTGACGCTTGCGCAAAAGCGTTGAAGGCTCTCGTAAACAAAACCGAACAGTAACTATGTACAAATTACGTCACAGTTCAGAAATAGAATTCATTATAGTGGACCACGATAACGTGACGATTGGAAGGAAGCCCACGTGATTATGACGTATCTGTTTTTCAACAATCACTAACAACCACGCCTCAGAGCACAGGTCTCTATTAATTTCTCTCAAAATGTCACCCTTGAGTATTTAACAGAGCAGTGCTCGAAAAATTATTTTACAAATTGAAGATAATTTCCGAAAGGCGTTGGAAAATGGAAGACTACAATTAAAACTAAATTTTTGTTTTTGTTTTGTTTTATAGCTTCAGTCTGTTACGACCCGTTACCCAAGCAAAAATGGGTTTAAGGTCGACATACACACACAAAAAACAAAAACAAAAATTTTAACAACATCAAGTCTAAAAACTAGAAAAAGACCGGCCATGAGGATAAAAACACCAAACAATAACAATACCATTAAAAAACAACAAAGCAACCACCGCAAAAGAAAGAGATACCTAAAAGTTAAAGCAAATACAAAATCCACAACAAAATACATTACGACCAATCGTGTCGACTAGTGAAGGGACGCAGACGGCAGGACAGCACCCGTCCCAGATGGGCCGTCAAAGACCCTACCCATCCCGGACGGTAAAGTTCCCAAACCACCCGCTGCATTGCTCCTTACACCCGAGAAGACAGAGTTGG
>JAFIDM010019359.1:0-11946 GCA_023159025.1 Thereuonema tuberculata
TGAATCCTTTTCTTTTCTGTTGAATCCATGGTACTATTTTTCCGGCTTTATCGAAAGTACTACGACATCTTGGCATATGCCTAACTTCATCTATAAAATCCACCATAGGTTCAACTATCAATACCAGAGTCAGGCATATTCAGGACAATCTCAAATGTGTAATATATGCCCTTAATTGCCTTAATGCCCGGTGTAGATATATTGGTGAGACACTACAACCTGTTTATAAGCGCATTTATCAGCATACTTATGCACTTCGCGTTGATGATCTTAATTACCTAACAGTTAAGCATACGCAGGAAACTGGGCATGTTATCAACTATGCTAATCCAGTGATTCTGGCCCACGAAGCTAATGACCTAATTCGCAAGTGTAAAGAATCTTTATTTATCTTATCAGACCCTAATTGTTACAATGATACTATATCAGTTCGAACAATTTACTGTTATGGATTCAACAGAAAAGAAAAGGATTCAGAATTTCAAGTTTGACCACCCAAAGGTTTTGTTTTGTGTGTTTTTTTTTTTTTTATCCATTTAGTTTCAGATGCTGTTTCTCTTCAGATGAAAAAGGATTACTCCCGATTTCAAATAAGGATTTCCTGTTCCTCCTTTCCAATTAATCTACCAGGTCCCGAAGCTCTGACGTCCCTGCTTTATAGTTCCAGATTTCGCCGGAAGATGTCCTTCTAGAAAGTCACCTGATAATGCTGCCATTCATTGATATCCAGTGTATAAATTCCATTGTAATCTGTGATTAATTCACTCGTTAATGGGTAGCGCGCTACCCGAAACATGTTGTATTTTTTTAAGTGTTTAAATGTTTTTTTAATCATTATTATGTGTGTTGGCTTTTTTACTTTATTATCAATTTACTCACACACGTTAAAATTGCAATTTTATTATTGTCTTATTCCAATTAAACCTCAACCAAGAATGTGGAAGCAATACTGTCTTAGAACAAATGTAAAAAGAAAATTGACAGACCTAATTGAATACGTGTGTTTTTTAAATCATAAATAGATTTGATTTACACTGAATTTAGTTTAAAAAATAAATTATATAACTATAAAATATAATTTCAAAAAGATCTCTTCTTCTTCAGATACACGTCAATATTAAAAGTATTTAAAACTAATCAATAAATGTACAATGAAATCTAACCAATTTACAACAACAAAGTAAATAAAACAAGAAGTCTGAAAGAGTTTAGAGGCTTATTTTCCTTAAAATGTTATTTCTTAAACTTTCTTTCCTATTTTTTTTTTTAAGTCTGAAAGCAACTAAAACGTAAAGCTTTCAATTGTACTGAAATTAGAATTTCTATTTTAATACAAACAGTAATTGTTCTACTTAATAAAATAAATGAATGAAATCGTATTATTCATTGAAAAAAACTGTAAACATAGGATTTATTTTAATCGGGTCGAACCATATGAAATAGCTTAGCTAAAAGAGGATTTAAACTCATTTTTTACAATAATGATCTATGTTTAAAAACGAAATAGAAATCCGTTGCTGAGATTGGAATGCTTTTTCCCATTGGAAATTTGGTAGCCTTCTCATAATAATTTCTCAAGAAGGACTCCTTTAGAAAGGATTTCAAATATAAATATTAGATCGTTTCCTATTCCTCGAATATGCAAACGAAGTTTTAAGAAGATCCATCGCGCAGTTCAAAACTCATTAGGACATGGGTATACAAAGATAGAGACACACAAACAGACTGAGTTACTTAAGCCTCATTTTGCAATTGGAAATTCCACAACAATTGAGAACAAAGATTTTCAGTCAAGCCACAGAATAATAAAATTTATCAGGTTATTAATTTGAATACTTAACAATTTAAGATTTGAATTGATAAATTTTGGTGAATTTCAGTTCAATAATCAACAAAATCCTCTCCACTAATGCACATATAAGATATGATCCTGCCTCATAAGTATTGCTTTACCAAACTTAAATTTACTGAAAATTATTCGTTTTAGAGTGGCTAATAAACAAATAATTTCAGAATCATTGTAAAGATTAAAAAAATACTTTAAAATTTAAAATTAAATATAATATATAATAATTTACTGACGAAATTTCACTTTGGAATTTCACGAAGTAATAATCTACTAAAATAATAAGATTATTTAGGAAAAAATCCAGCCTTACAACAGTATTTTATACTAAGAAAATTTCTAGTTACTTGTCTTACTAAAGTAGATTCAGGTATGCAGACCGGTAACGATCAGAATAATGAAAAAAAAATGGAATTTATCAACTGAACCACGTCGTCATCAGTATCATCATCAGTATTAAAATATTCACAAAATCATTGAAAACGTCGGAACCAATATGGTGCCCGCAGATGTTAAAACGAAGAATAAAACTCGCCGTAAGAACAAATGGCGAGAAAATTCATGTGCACGCTACACGCGGCTTCTATGAATTTTTTAGCGCATAAAAATAAGAAAGCGCAGATAAATATTAATAATAATAACAATGGGTGAGACCAAGTTGAATACAAAATGGCATCCTGGTACAGCTGTTTCATTCTAATATGGCGATCATCAGCTGGGAACATTCATCACTACACAACCAGGTCTCGGTACACGGTCTTATATGAGAAAACATCGGCACTAATGTGGTGCCCATAGAAGTTAAAACGAACAATAAAACTCGCCGAAAGAACAAATGGCGAGAAAATTCATGTGCACGCTACACGCGACCTGTATGAATTTTTTAGCGCAAAAATTTGTTTAGCCTGCATTTAACTTCTGCGGGCACCCCATTGGTTCCGACGTTTTCTCATATAGACCCGTGTACCGAGACCTAGCTGTGTACTGATGACTACTCCCGGCTGATGATCGCCATATTAGCGTGAAACAGCTGTATCAGGATGTCATTTTGTATACAACTTGGTCTCATCCATTTTTATTAAAATCAATGAAGGAAACAATTTTTTTGAGTCCTTTCTTAGAAAATTTGCAGTCAACCCAGGAAAAAATAAAAAAATTGCTGTCAATGAAAATTCAATAGATTACTAATAAACAATAAGATAAAAAATTTATATCTAATGGCCGTTTATATGCTCTAGAAAACTTCTCTGAAATCAGCCATATGCCTGAAAATCTCCAACGTGCCAAAAAAACAAGCAGCTTGCTCTTAATACAAGGAGCTCTAAATTCAGACTAATATTAGAAGCAAATAGACACCAGCGCCCTTCGTGGCGAGAAATTTTTTTTCAAAAACTATAAAATTATATGTCTAATAAATAAAATAAACATACACATAATTGAAAAATTTAATGTGCGTAGGAATGTTAGTAAGTAACAATAAAGATAAAAACGCACAACAAATAAAGATCCACTGAAATATTTTCGGAATTTTCGTACGGGAATCAAATTGTATTTGATTACAAAGTAATTATATTTTCATTCACCTCCGTAAATATTTCCAAATATCATTTTGCAAACGAAGCCAGTACTGGAGGATAATTTTTAGAAAAATTGAAAATGGACCCTATTTAGCGGAGGGTCTGAAACGTCGTGAGTTTTAATATTTATTTTTAATGTTTTTACTCTATTCGTGCTTATATTTAGTAGGCAGTATTTTTAACTTATAATCAGCATGTTCTTTTACATTAATAATTATATTTTCCTTGTAAAAATATTTATTTTCAGATAATAGTTAGTTCTGCAGACGACAACGTTTCCTGAGAGTTGATAAGGTAAGTTTTTTTAGTTATAATTTATATTGACTTTATTCATCATCCAACGTTGTTGTTTTTTATTATACTTTTATGATAATAAATTATTATAAGCAATAAACAAAAGATTTCGCCTCTGAGCTATCAACAGTGGGAGTGGGAGACGACTGTTTTGTCCTTTTTATGGACTCATCAGTCACATAAATCTTCTGCCAAAAGCTCAGATCGCGAAACCAAGTAGGGAAATCCACCCTTGCACCTGTCTGTGGGTTCCCAATAAAATAAAAGTAAAATCAAAAAAAAAAAAAAAAGGAAAAGCTTCAATTCCTGGCCTGCGATTCCGTCAGGCACAATGGAAACTGAAGAAAGCAAAGGCATAATAAAGTATTATATTTGTTTTCTAAAGCTATTTAAGCAACAACCCAGCATTTAAATTTAATTTATTTTTCCTACTCTACCAAAATTTGATCATATCCTATTAATCTTAGACTTTGACAAACAGAATTCAAATTTAATTAGCAATACGGTGCAGGCAATGTAACCGTACTTAAGTTTGAACCGTCCTATTTCTGTGAATAAATTTTCGTTTCAGGTTTTTAATCAAATAGATGTTACTATTCGAAATATTTCAGATACAGCAATCGTAGTTTTCAGTATTTTTTTTTTCTTTTATGATACAAACTTTTCATATTTTCTTTCAGAGTGAAACATTCTTAAAAATTTAGTTTTCTTTAGAATATTTTTAGCGGCCTCTAGCTTACAGCTTGCCTGTAAAACATAGGGAACCGCTATTATTATTATGCTTGCTGGATGTCATACTGTCACACTCTGTAGTTGCCAAACGATTAGAGATATTAGAATGAAACCTTCACCATTGGGTTCACCATCGAAAAGTAGGTGATCACGTCCAAAAAATCAGACCTCTAGGACAACTCGGGGTCAAAAGTTGCGGGGTCAAAAGTGGTCGCGTCCGATAAATTTTTGTTTATAAAATTTTGTTTATAAAATTGTGCGTATTATGGGTCCGCTTTGCTTTTGACACTGTCTAAAAGCGTTAATTATCTTGTTAAAGCGTAATTCGTAAACATAATTCAGATAGCCTGTTTTAAATCATTATAATTTTAAAGCGTAAAAATATTATTCCATATTTTTTGAAACATTACATAAACTTGAAATAGAAATATATCAATTAGTTTTCAATTACTTTAAAGTTTTAAAGACTATTTTTAAAACATTAAAAATATAAGTAAGTATTATGTCTACACGTATATGTGCTTATAAATAAAGTTACCTAATCGAGCGTTTCTAAAGAAAATAGTTATTGTCAGACGGCTTTGAAATTTGGGAAGTACAGGATAAGGAGAGGCTTTAGTTCCAAATTAGTTTCATCACCAGGCAAGTATCTGGCGCTGGTGTACAATTATACTGTACGGGGTATTAAGATTGGGAGCAACCCCTTAAATACAAAAAATTCGGAATAAGACTAACATGTTTAAGGAAGCAGATATTGGATGTGGTATCCTCTTTCACAAGTAGCTGGAACCAAAGAACCGCAAAATCCTTCATGTCTTTATCGTTACTTGTGATTTCACTCTTTAAACGCTGTCTTAAAATGTTAAGAAGCATTTAAAGATTGCTTTCTTTATTTTTTGACTTTGATTATATTCAGTATGTTATCTTGATGCCAGATGATTCACTAGAAAATGACATAAAATAAGAAAATATATCAGAATGCAGGTTCTCCTCACTAATACGCAGTTTTTACATTGAAAACATTCGTCGGAAAGTAAAAATCGAAAACTAACAGTTCATGAATATTTTAATTTACATTAAATAATAATAATAAAAATCAATACAGATGAGATGAGGTCTTTTTTTACAAATGAATAGCAAGATAGTAGCGTTATTCATTATTATTTTATAAATAATTAATTTATTCAATATTGTTCTTTTTATGACACGTATATTGTGATAGACAATTTTATTTATTATCCTTGTAAATAGTGAATTAGAACGTTCATCGAACATTTCTCAAGTTTATTAGAGCAATAAAAATTATAGTTATTATCATGGTAAGAAACTTCATAAAAGTTTTGATTAGTACTAAATAAATTAGTACTCTAGTCGTCAACATTGGAATAGTTAGCAATCAAACCCACATGATAAGGAAAGCTCATTCCCTACATCAAATCTATTGTCAACAATACTGGAATTTAAAGGAATAGGTAGATACGTATATTCATCGTGACATTAGTAAACAAATATATTACGTTACATTTTTTAATTTAATGCCATAATACTTTATCATAACTTATTAAATTGAAAAAATTTACTTTGACTTTAATTTGAAATTTATTAATTTGCTGCCTGACATATACGCTCTTCGTACGGGTTACAAAAAAGTAAGTGTACTGATGTGGATGAGAAAGAAATTGAATTTGTGAGATTACTTCGAAACTTTCACAGTTGGTGAAAAAAATCATGTTTTATAGGTACAACTTAATGTTAAATTCGTATTTTTTAACGTAGATCCATAGATATGAAATTAGTATCGAGATCGGAGAATGTAATCCCATTCCTTTCCGCCCTTCTCCACACACGTGTCACTTCAAACGTTTCCGAGTTCGTCATTATAAATTAACTTTATATTCGTATTCTGCAACCCGAAAACCCCGTAGAAGTATCCTTCAATAAAGTCTGCACATCCCCCTCCCCCAGTGCTCAGTATCGAAAATTCGATCAAGTTGCAAGATTTCGATTTCGACAATGAACAGTCTTATCAAATTTTGTATTTTCAACTCAAGCAGTTTCGGAGATACCCATTCCCTTCAAGAAAATTTACCACTCTGATTACACCCCTTACGGCCCAAATATCCAAAATTCGATAAAATAACATCTTTTCGTAGCAGCAGTCGAAATGAAAAGGAACTTGTCATATAGAATGAGAATGATGATGCAAATAAGATCACCATATACATTGTAATAATATTGTAAGCGATTACAATAGTAAAGCAAAAGAGTTGTTTATTCTGGCAAAACATTACAGGTCAATATTCCGTTTAGTGCTGCATTATACCATTCCGAGCGTGGATACATACCCTGGTACGGATACATAGAGACGTGGATACATAGAGACGTCTTCCCCTGATCAATAAGGGCTGAGACCTAGAATTGTAGGGAGCCGGTTCCCGATAATACGATGCCACCAGTTCGCTCAACAATGAATTCTGCTCTTCCCAGTGCTTTTCCGTACTTGATAGGTGGTTATCGGTATCTAGACAAAACTTCGATTTTCGTCATTAAACACGACTCCCTTATAGTTTTACACAGTCGTCCATGCCTTACGTTCACAATGTTACGTCAAACGAAGCCGCCGATGGGATGTTAATGGTAGAAAGCGTGAGAGGAGCTCAGAATGCAAATCTGGATCACCAAATCGTCTCGCATTCGTGCGGATAGACACATGGTTTCTAGGGATGCAGCTACATGTCTATGGATGGTGGACAGAGACATCCCAGGATCTGTTCACACCTATTACCGATTCTCTCTGTTCTGGTAGTCTGCCTAGATCTCTGACTGTCTTCCCTGAACTTCCCTGTCTTCCCGTGTTGCCTCATGTCACCACTTCTCCGAATACCCTTCGCAATGTACAGTCGAAATGGTTCAATTCGATAGAACGACCAGCCCACCTCCAGCATTCCTGCTGAAAACTACGTCAATGTGTCATCGAGGCATTCTGTGGACTCCAAAGACCTGCACTCCAAAACCTACTGATTAAAGAGCACACATGAAAAGGGTGTTTTCAACGTCGTTCGTCGAAGTTCTTAGCGGACAATCGTAGCAATCAGTGACTGCACAACTACTTGTGACGGTGCCGTATATCGAGTTTCTTCGTTCCCTGATAATTTGTTCCCATGTGCGCTAATTTTTTGGTTATTTTATCATTAAAACCGTGTAAGAAGGACGAACTGACTGCTACTTCTTATTATTGTAGTCCTGACTTTTGTGTTTAATATTATAATTTTTTCAAACAAATTTTTTGATATTCCAGTTTTTCAAATTACTATGTTTTCTGCCCATTGAAAATAAGTGCAAATCGAAAAACGAGAATACGGGAAAGTCGGTTGTACCAGCATAGATATCTCCAATGCTCGTGAATTCGGAAAGAACAATGTATTGAAACCGAATCATTATTTATTATCTGAAGGATTGAAGAAGTTGTAGAGATAATAAACATAATCATGTCCAATTAATATGTTTTCCACTTCGTATTATGCATTTTTTTTTTATTATGGAAATCTCAACTGACAGACAGAAGTTCACATAAAGAAAAAGTATTGTTGTCTTATTCCAATTAAACCTCAACCAAGAACGTGGAAGCAATACTCTCTTAGAACAAATCTAAAAAGAAAATTTACAGCCTCAATTGAATACGTGTTTTATTTAAATCATAAATAGATTTAATGTGCACTGAGTTTAGTTTAAAATAAATTACATAACATCAATAGAAATTATGATTTTGAAGAATTTCTTTTTTTTTTCAAATACACGTCAATGTTAAAAGTTTTTGAAACTAATCAAAAAATATACAAAGAAATCTAACAAATTTACAACAACAAAGTAAATAAAACAAGAAGTCCGAAAGAGTTTAGAGGCTTATTTTCCTTAAAATGTTATTTCTTAAACTTTCTTTCCTATTTTTTTTTTCAAGTCTGAAAGCAACTAAACCGTAAAGCCTTAAATTGCACTTAAATTAGAATTTCTATTTTAATACAAACAATACAATAGTTCTACTTTATAAAATAAATGAATGAAATCGTATTATTAACTCAAAAAACTGTAAAAATCGGATTTATTTTGATCGGATTGGACCATATGAAATAGCTTAGCAAAAAGGGGATTTAAACTCATTTTTTACAATAACGATCTATGTTAAAAACGGAATTGAAATCCGTTGTTGAGATTGGAATCCTTTTTTCCACTTGGAAATTTTTCCTTCTCATAATAATTTCTCAAGAAGGACTCCTTTAGAAAGGATTTCAAATATAAATGTTGGACTATGACTATTCCTCGAATATGCATACAAAGTTTTGAGAAGATCCATCGAACAGTTTAAAACTCATTAGGACACACGTACACAAAGGTACAGACACACAAACAGACTGAGTTACTTTAGCCTCATTTTGCAATCGGAAAATAGACTAAAAATTCACAAAAATTGAGAACAAAGATTTTCAATCAATGTCACATTGGGTTTTCCTTTCACTCCAAGTGAACTACAAAAAATAATAATAAAAATAATACTATGCAATGCTACCAAATCTCAAAACACAAATCACCTGGTTTTACCTGTTACCTCGGGATTTTCTCTTTAAGGAGCTTCATATGTATCTTGTCCAGTGTCGCTGGGCCCATAAAACAAAGAACTAAGGTACACCCCAAAGATCAACCCCTCAGTATCACACTTAAACTAGTGTACTTTATTTTCTCCAAAAATCTATCTCCGGAAATAATTATATTGAATATAATAGAGTATAATACCTAAATATAGTTTCCACTAGATCAAATTTAAACCACTAGATCAAATTTAAATAATCAAATTGAACTACGCTTTACTCTTCTGAAAAATGAAAAAAATATTTAACTCTGGCTCATGTGATTAAACTTTCTGTGGATTTTTAAGGTTAATAATGGATAAACAGACCAAAATGTAAATGGAATAATTAAATTCATATTTATTCATAAAAAACACTCTTTGGCAAAATACACTTAATTAATGACAAATGAACACACCCAATCTCTATTTATGAGTATCTCTCCAAAAAAATGGTTAATTATCCCTTCCTGCTTCTCTCGGTGAGAGAAAACAAACAACACTTTCTGACATGTAATATTACCTAAATAAATTAAAAAAAAAAAAACAATGTTCAGGCCTTTTTCAAAATATTAAATATGCGACATACAATAGTATTTAAATACCAAAACAATTTTCAGTCAACTGTTATTTCCCCCTGGTTCGAACCACTGCTAGAAATATAGAAACTAAAATTCTGTTTCTCGCCTTCCGAAACAATCAGCTGATTCGGAACTTTCCTTCTCCTCCTTCCTCAAATGTAATTGACCTTTCCCATCCGCATACAGCCAACAAATCCCACACACAATAAGGTAAGTTTAATAAACATCTTATTAATCCCTACACAATACATGTAATACAAAATGGTATGGTACAATAGATAATAAAATATTATCAACTCGACACATTGGCTTCTTATATAAAAACATCAGTTCCTATTATGCCAATCAACGAAGTAGTTCAAAGTTTGTCTTATGTCAATGTCTGTTCCTTGAACTGCTAAATAACACAACCGTAGGTTCACAAACTAGAACCGTAGGTTCTCATTAAATGGCTTCTCTCACTGCAATTTTGTTCGAAACACTAAAGAGTTAAACACTTTCTCCTCCCTTCTTTTATCAACATTTGCACTAACCCCTGAATAGTTCGCAGATTACTGCTAAAAATGGCAAGTTTGACATAATTGAAATGTTATTTTAAGTTTCAGTTCGGCCGAAATCAAAACGACACACTTATTTTAATTTCTACCCTCTAACATCGAAACAATGGCTCCTCACCCCGGTTTCTGAGATCGGCTGACCTCTGACTTCGTTTTCTCGCTCAATACTAAAACGCTGGAAATTTAAGTTCATGTTGCACTGCCAGTTTCTTTCCTTTTTCTTTTCTTCAGTATTAACAAAGTTTGTGGATATGGTCTTTTCCGTCTTATTTTTCGTCCGTAGTCACAAAATACAAAATGGTTTTACCAGTGGCGGATTTCCCATTAGGCGCAGGAGGCGCGCGCCACGGGCCTCACATATCGAGGGGGCCTCAAAATTTAAAAATTATTTAGCTTATTTCCTTTTTTTTTGGTTGTAAAAGCAAGATTTCCTTTTTTTTGGTTGTAAAAAATATTTAGAGGGGGCCTCAAAATTGAATTGCGCCTAGGGCCTCTCAAGTGCTAAATCCGCCACTGGGTTTTACTTACAAACTGTAGTTTCTGCGCCGGACATCGGCCCTTAGCTTCGCTCGGATGGTCCGTTTCTCTCTCTGCTCGTCCCATGACGCTCCATCGTAAGGCTGTTCTGCGATGGCGAATTCGTAACGGGCAGTTTTCGTCACAGAAAATGGCTCGCACATTGGTCACTTATCGTCGCGTCTCATAATTGTAGCAGAAGTCGTTGAGTCTATGTCACGAAACATTACACTTCACGCACAAAGTATGAGGATAACCTATCCTCCATAATTGCTACGAAACGACCTTTCGTCTCAAAGTCTGGGCATCGTCTCTCTTTTCGAGAGGATTCTCTACTCCTCACTCGCTTAACTGATTCCCGCCAAACTTGACCTTTGCCGTCTTTAACCAATGGGGTGAGGTCGAAATATCCACGTGACCCCTTGACCCCGAAACACATCACCTAGCAACGAGTGACGCATTTCCGTCTAAATCGAAACTTACAGATAATGCCTTTTCGTGAGAATACATTAAAAGTGATTTTCCCACGGTAATTCTCAGAACAAGTGTTTTACAAGAAACTACTGGAATTAATAAAATACATATCAAATACGATAATACTTCAATTAAACAAAATATTATACACTCCTCCAATTAACTTATACAATATTCATTTAACACAAGATGTGAAAATATTACACTGTAAGGTTATGATTAATCAAATAATCGTCCCTTCTCAATATTACACTACAAGATCAAAAGTTACCCGACCAAACAATTCTCAAGCCTTAAGCTTTACACACACAGATTATCCCCTGGCTTACATCAATCCTACGACTCAAATTTAATTAGAGAGGGAAAAAAAAAATTCGTCTGTTTATCCATGAGAGAGTAACGAACCACATCGTTACATCAAGCCACACAATAATAAAATTTACCCGGTTATTAATTTCTATACTTTTGAGTAAAACAATTTACGTTTTGAATTGATAAATTTAAATGAATTTCAGTTCAATAATCAACAAAATCCTCTCTACTAATGCACATACGAGGCCTCATAAGTATTGCTTTACCAAACTTAAATTTACTGAAAATTATTCGTTTCAGAGTTGCTAATCAATAAACAAATAATTTCAGAATTATTGTAAAGATTAAAAAAAAAACTTCAAAATTTAAAATATAATATCATGTATAATAGTGCACATATAAATCGACAACACACTTAAAATAATTATAAAAACTT